>JAWZYT010002395.1:0-156928 GCA_034508575.1 Petrolisthes manimaculis | reverse complement strand
TCTTACATTTCATCGTTTATAAATTGAAGTTGAGTATTTAGTTGTGTAGTTTTTGGGTTGTAACTTTGTCTTAGATTGCATTCCATATATATACTAAAATATTAAAGAAGTTATATAAGGTAGCCTGTACAGTACATATTCACCTCTAAAAAAAACAATAATATAATAATAATAATAATAATAATAATAATAATAATTGGTTACTGGAATCACCATAGTGGCTGGTAGTGGTGGTTGCCATGGTTGTTGTTGTTGTTGTTGTTCTTCTTCTTCTTCTTCTTCCAGGGTTGCCATAGTAATTCAGGAGAGCAACTCTTGACGGTAACTTGAAGCGATACTGATTCCTCTAAAAGTCTAATAACTATGCCAGGAAACAGGATCACATTTACACATATAATGGTGATCTGTTGCTTGGAATAATTTGGAGGTATTATTGGCTCCAGATTTACCAAGTGTACTTTACTTACTCAGCCTCGTATCACAGTATGCTTTGGTTTCCTTCCTTTCTTCCTTCATCTATGTGGTCTTCTATATCTTTACTTTGGTCAGACTACTAAGGTTACGTCCGTCCTTCAGTCATATATTTTATCTTCACGGTCAGAGATGAAACCTGAGAATCGAAGGAGGAGGAAGGAGAAGGAGGAGGAGGAGGAGGATGGAGAAACGAGAATATATTTGTGCGTCACTCCCGTATATTTATTTGGCATTGTATCATTTTACTTATTTACCTCAATATACTTTCATGATTATATAATTTTTCAATGAGATAGGGAGGACAAACAAGGTAAAAAGAAACGTGCTGTGATTGGGTAACGCTGTACAGTCACACTCAGTAGTTCGTACCCACCCACTCCATTAATATTAAAATGCTGGAATATATAAAATCTCCATATATACGTTTTCAGTCGTGAGGTAGAGATTTAAAAGTTGGGTACAGAACCATTCTAATCCTCGACAGTACAGTAGGACACACACGGGTATAAGCTGGGATAAAATCTTTTAGTGGTGGTTGAGATGGTGGTTGTGGTACACTCTTTTTCCCTCTCGTACCCTTCCCTTCCCTTACCATACCGTCTTCTTCTCTCTCCTCCCTTCCTACCTCTCTTCCTCTCACCTCCCCTCTTATATTACCCTTCTCTTCTCATCCCTATACCTCCCTCTCTCTCTGTCTCTCCTCTTGCTTCCTCTTCCCTCCCTTCCTTAACTTCCCTTCCCCTCCCCTTCTCTTCTTATTCCTGTTCTCCTTCCGTCTCCTTCCCTCCTCTTCCTCCCTCTCCCTTCCTTCTTTTTCCTTCCCCTCAGACCGATAAGACGTGGTGGTTTCTTCCTTCCCTTCCCTCCCCTCCCTCCTTTCCTTTCCTTTCCTCCCCTCCTACCCTCCTTTCCTTCCCTCCTCCTTCCTTTCCCTCCCTCCTCCTTCCTTTCCCATCCTCTCCTCATACCCCTCCTTTCCTTCCTTCCCTCCCCTCCTTCCCTCTCCTACCCTCCTTTCCTTCCCTCCTCCCATCTCCTCTCCTTCTCCCTCTCATACCCTCCTTCCTTCCCTCTCCTCCCTCCTCTCTCCTTCCCTCTCCTCGTCTCTCCTTTCCTCTCTGCCTCCCCTGTGTGTGGTAACCCTTTGGTGTGTTGTGTTGTGTTGGGTTGGGTTGTTTCCTTGGGTTGGGTCATGAGGTAAGGAGGTCAGGCAGAGGAGTTTGTATTGATTATCTCTCTCTTTCCCTCCCTCCCTTTCCAACCTCACTAGCTCTCTTTCCCCCCACGTTCTTTCTCTGTATCTCTTTCTTTCCCTCCCTCCAACCTCACTCTCTTTCTCCCCACGTTCTTTCTCTCTTTTCTCCCTCCCTCCAACCTCACTCTTTTCCCCACGTTCTTTCTTTCTCTTCTTTCCCTCCAACCTCCCTCTCTTCTCCCCACGTTCTTTCTTTCTCTTTCTTTCCCTCCCCCTCTCCAACCTCACTCTCCTCCCTCGCTCTTTCTCTCTCTTTTCTCCTCCCTCCCTTTCCAACCTCGCTCTTTCTCTCTCGTTCTTTCTCTCTTTTCCCCACTTTGCCTTTCTCTCATGTTCTTTCTCTTTCACTTTTTTTCCATTCCTCCCCTCCTCCCTACCTTTACCACCTTGTCTCTACCTCACTCTCTTTTCCCTACGTTCTTTCTCTGTTGCTCTTTTCTCTTTTCCCTTCCTCCCTCCCTACCTTTCCCACCTCATTTTCTTTCTCCCCTGTTTTTCTCTCACTCACCATCTCTTTACCTCTATCCCTTCCTCCCAACCTTTCCAACCTCACTCATTATATTTATCACCCCCATTTGTCTCTCTCTCTCTCATTTTTTTTTATTTCGTCTCACATTCTCCCTTTCGTAGTAACCTCTATCTCTTATTCCTTCTCTCTCTCTCTCCTCTCTCTCCTCTCTCTCTCTCTCTCCTCTCTCTCCTCTCTCTCTCTCTCTCTCTCTCTCTCTCTCTCTCTTTCTCTTTCTCTTTCTCTTTCTCTTTGTCCTTTGTTGTTGTTGTTGTTTTCATCTTATCCCATTTTATCTCTCTTCTCCTCCTTACATTTCTCCACCTTCCTCCTTTATTCTCTCTTTGTTTACCTCTCGTCTTGATTCTCCTTATGTTATTATTTTTTTTTTTTTAGGTTCTCGATCCTCTTTTTCCCTCACCACCAGAACGCAGAAGGGGAGAGGTTTCTTATTGTTACATTGGAGTGCCTAGATTCCTCCAAAGTATGCCAGGAAACAGGACCAGATGAACAAAATTAAATGGTGTTCCGTTGCTTTGAATTGTATGGAGGATTCACCTGCTCCAGAATTACCAACACAAAACTCCCCCCCCCCCCCCTTAAGTAAATGTACAGAAAGCAGTGTTGTTGTAAATTTTTCTTGGTACTGAGCGCTTTGAAAGGGAATGAGTATATGATTAGCCTACAGTACCACAACATAGAAGCCATTGATACTCACACACACACAAACATACATACACACACACACACACATACACACACACACACACACACACACACACACACACTGACTGTATACCGGTACACTATTGTATGGTATATAATATGTAATTGTGTGTGTGTGTGTGTGTGTGTGTGTGTGTGATTGATTTGATTACGGTACACAACACAACACCTAGAGGCAATACAGTAATACCATGGACCACTAGTAAGAAAATAATTATTGTGTATTGAAAACAAACAAAAAGTGATATTGGTGAAGTAAGGTAGGTCATGGAGGCCCAGTGCATATCTCTGTTGATTGATTGATTGATTGATTGATGTTGGTGCAATACAGTATATGCATATGTTTATCATAATTATTCACAGTACGGTAGGCTATATTATTATTATTATTAGGTGTTGTAAAGTTGACAGTGAGTGGCTGCAGTAAAACATTTGGTACTATAGAGTATCATAATTATTATATACCTTTCTTTCTCACTCGTTTTTTTTGTTTGTTTCTTGGTTTAATTAAGAGGAAGGTATAGTTTTGGTATAATTAGAACATCTTGATTCCTCCAAAGTATATGCCAGGAAACAGAACCAGATTAACATAAATGATGATGGTGGCCTGCATGTTGTTGTTGCTGAGAATAATTTGGAGGAATCATTTGCTACCACATGTACAAACACTGAGCTTTCCTTGGGTTTAATTAAGAACAGTAGTATAGTGACATTTTATCCTCCCTGTCCTGTTAATATGTTGATGTATTGTTTTGTTGTAACACATTGACAACAAACTTATGAAAGAACGAAAGTATTACGGTTCATATGGTACAATTACAATATATATGATGCTTCGTTGGTGACTGTGATGTGGAGAAGGGGATTACAGAGTGGGTGAGGAGAGGAATGGAGAGAAGGAAGGGACTACAGAGGGTGGTATATAGAGAAAGTAATAAGAGGAGTGGAAAAGAGTGTAACAGAGGGAATTGGAGGAGTGGAGAGAAACGAGTAACAAGGTAGTGGAGTAATGGATAAAAGAGAGTAACAGAAGGAGAGAGAGGAAGTGGAAGAGTGGAGAAAAGAGAGTAACAGAGAGAGAGAGAGAGAGAGAGAGAGAGAGAGAGAGAGAGAGAGAGAGTAGAAGAATGGAGAGATGATGAGACAAGGGAGAGAGGATGGAGAGAGAAAGAGAAATCTTCCTGGAAATTAGGCCAGGTTCAAAGGTCGTAATTCTCTCTGTATTCCTTTCTCTCGATTGGTGTGTGTGTGTTTGTGTGTGTGTGTATGTGTGTGAGTGTATGTGTGTTTGTCCATATAATCGTGCTACCTGCCTTGTTATCGCTTCCTTTCCTCTTCTCTTTCTCTCCTCGTTACCCTTTCCTTCCTTCCTTCCTTCATACACTCCTACTCCCCCTTCTCCTTCTGTCAAATATTCTCCTTTCCCTTTCCTTCTTACTTTTTCTTATTGTTCCTCCTCTCTGACCTTTCCCGCATTCCCTTCCCTCTCTCCCTCTTTCCCTCCCTCTCTTCCTCTCTCCCTCTCTCCCTCCCTCCTTCCTTCCCTCTATCCCTCCCACCCGCCGTTCCTCATTTCCTCCCTCTCTGTTTGCAAATACACTTACCAAATTGGATGGCAAGGGCTAGCGTGAGAGAGATGAGGTGCAGGGAAGGGAGAGGGGCGTGTGGTGTGGGAGAGGTGGTGACAGATAGGCCTAGGAGGAGGAGGAGAAGGAGGAGGAGGAGGAGGAGGAGGAGGAGGAGGAGGAGGAGGAGGAGGAGGAGGAGGAGGAGAGTAGGGGGGTGGTTGAGTTAGGAGTAGTTTGAATATAAATTAGTTATAGTAATAATAATTATGAGAAAATAATAGTAATGATGATGGTGATAATGCTACTACTACATCTACTACTACTGCTACTACTACTACTACTACTAATAATAATAATAATAATAATAATACTAATAATAATAATAATAATAATAATAATAATAATAACGGTAAAAGAATCAATACATACAGAAGGAATGAATATGAAAATAATGAATACCACCACCAGGAATATGAAGTATGATCTTATTAAATCCTTGTCATTGTAACTATCCACATTCTATACACGAATATTGGACACGAATATTGGACCTCCTATGTTTACTTCCTATAGGTGAGGACATGAAGAGGACATCCACCAGCCTCTAGTCCTCACCTTCCTCAATATAGATAAGTTAATATACTGTATATATGTAGGTCAGCAGCCACTCGTAACTCATAGACACGTATTAAAAGTCGTTGTCAGTTCTTCCTACCTTTTCCTCCTTACGAGACCCTGTGATATCGTCAGAAATTTGGAGGGAAAAAGAGTCCTTCAAATATTGCCACGGAACACCACCTGCAGGGAAGGAGCTTGTTTCGTGGCATAGTCAGAAGAAATCAGAAGCCTCCAATTTCCATACACGATCACATGCAGGGTCCTTAAATAAAGGGGATAATCTGTAGTTGGTGAATTGGGAGAAATCTGATTCCTCCAAACTGTGCCAGAATACAGACTACTGCAATGTTACCAATAGAAGGTCTGTTGTTTGTTGTCATAGGTTGGTGGAGGATTCTCTTGCTCTCTAGTTTACCATCAAGAGAAACTCCCTTTAATTGGATTATTATTATTATTTCTATTAAGGACAGATATATATATATATTTTTTTTGTAGGTGATTTTTAAGGTCTCAATGATTACTCCAAACTATGCCACGAAACTGACCCCCTATTAGAGCCATTGAGGGGGTCTGTTTCCTAGCATAGTTGGGAGGAATCAGTAGCCTTAGAATTTACCAACAAGATAAACAAACTCCCCTTAATTAAATACAGTAGGCCATAGTTTTGGTGATGGACTTAACCTGAGACAAACAAGAGTCGGGAAGGAAGGAAGGGAAGAAGTAGGAGCAAGCAATAAAGGTTGGGAATGGTAATATATCGAATTAGTACGAAGGGGAAGAAGGGATAAGATGGAATTAGAAGCAGACATGTACACTGAATTATGAAGGAACGAGTAAAGGAAGAAGAGGAAAGTGAATAAGGCAGTGAGAGTAGGAATGAAGGAAGAAGTGAAGGTAGGTGGGAATGAAGGAGTGAAGGAAGAAAGAGAAGTGAGGGTGGGAATGAAGGAGTGAAGGAAGAAAGAAAAGTGAGGGTGGAACTGAAGGAAGGGGAAGAGAGGGTGGGAATGAAGGAAGGAAAAGTGAGGGTGGGAATGAAGGAAGAAGTGAAAGTGAGGGCGGAAATGGAGGAAGAGAAAGTAAAGGTGGAAATGAAATAAGGGGAAGTAAGTGAGGGTGAGAATGAAGGAGTGAAGGAAAAGTGAGGGTGGGAATGGATGAAGAAGGATAAGTGAGGGTGGGAATGAAGTTAGAAGCAGAAATGAGAGAATGAAGGAAGGAGAGGGAAGGGTGTGAATGGAGAAAGAAGGATAAGTGAGGGTGTGAATGAAGTAAGAAGCAGAAATGAAGGAATGGAGGGTTGGAATGAAATAGGGGGAAGTAAATGAGGGTGAGAATGAAGGAAGGAGAAAGGAGGGAAGGAAGGAAGGAGAGTGGAGGGTGGGAATGAAATAGGGGGAAGTAAGTGAGGGTGGGAATGAAGGAAGAAGGAGAAAGGAGGGAAGGAAGGAAGGAGAGTGGAGGGTGGGAATGAAATAGGGGGAAAGTAAGTGAGGGTGGGAATGAAGGAAGAAGGAGAAAGGAGGGAAGGAAGGAAGGAGAGTGGAGGATGGGAATGAAATAGGGGGAAAGTAAGTGAGGGTGGGAATGAAGGAAGAAGCAGAAATGAGAGAATGAAGGAAGGAGAGGGAAGGGTGTGAATGGAGGAAAAAGGAAAAGTGAGGGTGGGAATGAAGTAAGAAGCAGAAATGAGGAAATGAAGGAAGGAGAGTGGAGGGTGGGAATGAAATAAGGGGGAAGTAAGTGAGGGTGGGAATGAAGGAGTGCAGTGTCAGCCAGCAGTGAGTGAGTGAATGTGGATTGGTAATTGGATTTCTGTTGTCAGTCACTCCCTCTATCTAGTCTTCCTCCCCCACCTTGGCTGACTGTATGTGTGTGTGTGTGTGTGTAGCGGGGGGCAGATGGGAGGTACGTGGGAGGGGTAAACTGGATGAGGATAATAGAGATTGAAGTGTGGGGTGGGGTGGGGGGAGGCAGAGATGAGAGATAGAGGGATGCTGTATGATAGATATTGACGACAGATAAGAGGGGAAGGAAGAGTGATGGTTGAATATAGATAGATAGATGGGGAGATTAAAGGGATGCTGAGAGATAGATAGATGGGGATTAAAAGGATGCTGAGAGATAAATAGATGGAGAGATAAAGGGGGTATACAGAGGGATGCTAAGAGATAGATAGATAGATAAAAGGGATTAGTGTGATGCTTAACAATAGAGATAACGAAAGATAGAGGGTGGGTGGCAGAAGGATGCCTTGAGACAGAGTGAAGGCATTTAGAGGGAAACTATTTTAGGCTCGTGTGTTTATGTACGACTCTGTCTACCTGTCTGTCTTTTTCTCATTCCGATTGTGTACCTCGTCTGTCTGTCTGTCTGTCAGGTCTGTTCATCTTCCTAGTTATATGATTTATACTGTCTACAATCTTTTCCTATCAGTCTGTGTGTCTGCCAGTCGTGATGGGTCTCTCTCTCTCTCTCTCTCTCTCTCTCTCTCTCTCTCTCTCTCTCTCTCTCTCGTCTTTAGTAAGGAAAGAAAGCTAGAATAGAGGAAGAGGAGGAGAAAGGGAAGAGAAAGTGATAAATGTGAAAATATGTAGAAGTTGCAGATGACGAAGGAAAGATGGGAAGAGGGAAAAGAAATCTGATGGAGAAACTATAGGGAAATGAAGGAGAACGCAAAAAATAAACAAATAAATAAAGGAAAGGGAGAGAATAATGGAACTAAAGCGAGTTTCATTAACTATACTGTATTTATGAGTGAGTCACCTTGCATGCCTACCAGACACTAGACAGACTCTCTCTCTCTCTCTCTCTCTCTCTCTCTCTCTCTCTCTCTCTCTCTCTCTCTCTCTCTCTCTCTCTCTCTCTCAACATGGCAAACAGTTCAATGTATCGTGTGGGGACTTTTTCTAAACACAGTACGTACAGTATTCCTCTTGTGTTTCTTTATGCAGTGTATTGAACGATATAGCCTAGCCGGGTCAATATTAAAAAGTCTTTATAAAGGTATCTTACGTTTTCCCGTTGTCGGTTTGTGGATGTCAAATTTTTCATGTGTATTTCCTGAGAAAAGTGTGTGTGGGGGGGGGGCAGATACTAGAGAGAGAGAGAGAGAGAGAGAGAGAGAGAGAGAGAGAGAGAGAGAGAGAGAACGGGTTATCATCAATTCTGGTCTAACATAACATGACTGATGGGACCATATCTCACATAGATTGTAATAGATTAACTGTAATTTCACGTATCATCAGTTTTCATCGTGCATCCAGAGTACAGTACATTATTTACCTTTGTATCAAACGGCACATTCAAAACAAACCCTTACTAAACCTGCTGAAATGCGCTTTGCTATCCAGAGATAAAAACAAAACAAAAAGTGGGGAGAACAATGAAGAGCCAACAGTTCTGTGAATGCGGACCTGAATAATGCCCTGGGGTTTGCAATATTCAACAACAAAATCCTGCCTTAATTAACTCGTTATGTACCGTACCTTGTAGTGTCAGGAACATACTGTACGTTGGTGTAGTATAGGTCTGGTCGCTCATATAATAATTCTCTCCTATTATAGTTCAGTACTGTGATGTGTTTGTGATATTTGTTGAGCAAATGCATGGCTCGCTTGTACACCAGTATATATAATTATATAGTGTGAAGATAGAGACAAAGAGGAAGATTCGAATATATTCTAAATGTATTATTATTATTTTCATTATTATTACCGGTACTATTATTATTATTATTATTATTATTATTATTGATGTTGGTAGATAAATATGACATTGATATGAATATTATGACAGTAGCCTACTTGCCAGTAAGTAATGATGTTTAATTAACTTTCAGACATGAGAAAGACTGGTGTGTTGTTGTCGGCGGTGATGGTGGTGCTACTGGTGGGGTCTGTGGCTGCTGTGGACAGGGCCAAGATCAGGCGTGGCAACAACAACGTCGAGACTTCCTCCGCCCTCGAGTGGGAAGACGCCAACCTCGGAGAAGAGCTGCCCAAGGACGCGGTGGAGGTGACGCCAGGGGGTCCAGTCTGGTGCAGGGGAAACCACCACGGCACTGATATGGCGGGGATGGCCACAGAGGAGTCGGGTTGTCGCCTCCCTTTCGTCGGCGGAGTTGTCGTTAAGGATACCTACCAGGTGAGCAGCAACATCAAGGCTATATAATAATAATACAGAAGGAAGGTATCGGAAGGAAAGAAAGAATCTGGTAAAGAAAAGTAGAAACGGACCAATAATGGAGAAGAATGGAGCAAATGAGGAATGGAGTTTAGTTCTCCGGAAGGGAGGGAGGGAAGAAAGGAATAAAGAAATAGGAATAGATTGAAGAAGAATAAAGAGAACATAAAGGAATTAAGCTGGGAAAGAAATAAGGAAAAGAATGGATGGAGGGGAGGAAACGAAATGGGGAACATGGCTACATTATACTGAGGATCATACCAAATACTTCTCACTTTCGTCTAAACTCTAAAGAGCTTGATTAATCCAATCATATAAACAAAATAGTATAGACAACAAACATCATCCTAGTTAAATTTGTCATTAGCCAATTCAGTAAATGTCATTCTGTAGCCCCTTCATCAAGTGTAAACATGGATTTGCATGTGTGGAATGTGTTATTGGTACACAAAAGTTTGCTCCCTCAGCCACGGCCCACTATATAACTGAAGCACCTGTGATTCTAATGACTAAATAACAGGCAGAATATGTCTAACTGTTTTAGTCATTCGAACCTTAGAACATTTAGACAAATGTGTTGTGGCTGGCTGAGAAAACGAACTTTTGTGCACCACAGTACCTCATGCATCAGCAGATGGACGACAAATGGTGATGCAGTGGTAACCAAATAAGCAGATAGTTAAACCTAGCGTCCAGGATTATCTGTAATTGTATGACTTCTCAGACTGATGACCCGTAATTGTGGTAAAGGTGGCAAGGTTTCTACATTAGAGAAAAGACATCGGGGAATGGCAGAACAATCAATCCTTACATTTTTGTTATTTTACTCGTACTCCATATAATTAAACTAATGCAAATGAATGACATAAATCTATCTCATCATTAGTTATTTTGCGGAAGTGCACATACAATATCCTCTGAAAGGTTTGTTTTTACAGTTTTGAGTTTTGTCACAAACCTTCAATTTATAGTTGTACCATTGAAAAGGTCATGAAAAGGACATTATTATGTATTAAAATTATTACCTAGTTTTATAATACTACCTAAAAGATGGACATTACGTGCTTGACTCAATCCTCTAAAGATACAAATGTGTAAGAACACTCACTCACTCACTCACTCACCCACCCACCCATTCACTCTCTCTCTCTCTCTATATATATATATATATATATTATTGCATAATAAGGCAATTTTCAGTATAGTATTTTAAAATAAATTGCATGTGCAGCATAGTGAAGTCATATCCAGTGTAGTCAAAATGTATCATGTCCAGTGTAGTAAAAAATTAAATACTCTATATTCAATATAATGACAGAACTCATGTGCAGTATACTCTAGTAATTTTGGTGTAACCTCTTCAGGTGCTGGTGTCAGTGGATGGAGCAGCCAGACTGGAGGAGAATAAATGGGACCGTCTCATCTCTCTGCCAGCAAATGCTGTCATGGTATCTAAATCAACAGTGTTGGCAGCAGGAGAGGGCGGAGCAGCAGGCTATGTAAAGTTTGACCGTCGTGAAACAAACCTGGTGACAGGTGATGGCACCACAGAGCAAGAATCTGTTAACATCATTACTGAAGTAGAGCCCATAAGTTACCTGCTCTCAGACATAGTGAGGGATGAGGAAAAGCAGGTGTTAACAGAGACCACAGTGATCCTGGCTTCTACCATCCTCAACAATACCAACACAGAAGAGCAAGAAGTTGAGGAGGCGTTGGACTACACAGAGAAGGAGCTGCTGTACTG
The DNA here is from genome assembly GCA_034508575.1 of Petrolisthes manimaculis. NCBI lineage: Eukaryota > Metazoa > Arthropoda > Malacostraca > Decapoda > Porcellanidae > Petrolisthes > Petrolisthes manimaculis. Next base: position 145,847 of record JAWZYT010002395.1, on the reverse strand, counting down.
GGGTGGAGTCCCGGGCACCATCACTGGTATACCAGTCCGTGTCATTGACCCCTCAGGCAGGGAGCGTGATTTGACTTGGCGCATACAGAATGAATTAGACAAGGTGGAACAGCAGGTGATAAGGTATCTCTTGCCTCCAGGTACAGCAGTAGAAGCCCAACTGCTTGGGGTAACCCATTCTTTTGAGGCACCGTACACAGGGAACTTGACATCTGTGTATGAAGATGGTAATTCACTTTCTCGTAGTATCTCCAGCTTGCACCAACACATTTATCTAGCTGAGTTGCAGGTCAACTTCTCCACGCCGTATTTCATAGCTAATAACTCTGCTGTACCAGACTTGCGCCCCACCACACGCATCCTTGTCCCTTCCACCACCACCACCACTACCACCACCACTACCACCACCACCCCCAGCCCCAATGCCATCAACAACCCCAATACACTCCCTACCGCACAGGGGATTGGGTCTGGTCAGGCATCCACCTCCACCTCACTGATACTTCTTCTGGCAGTTTTTCTTGTGCTTGATATGACCCTTAGCTTCTCTCTCTAACTCCTTCCCTCCCTCATTGTCTTCTCTCTTCACTACTCTAATTCTCCATCCCCTGCCTCCTCATCTTCTCCCTCTTTCTTGTTCTCCTTTCTCTTCTCTCTCCCTCCATCCCTTTCTATTTAATTTTTGTTATCTGTCTCTGGCATAAATGCAGTATTAGCTCCTCATCTATTCTAGGCAACAGAGATATCTATTACATAATCCCAGTCTAGTTCAGGATATAAATACCGATCATGTTGTTGTAGGATAGTTTGACAATCTTTAAATATGATATATATGAAAAATATATATATATATATGCACTGAATCGGGTTAACTTGTTCCACTAATTACTGTAACTTACTCCCGTTGTCAACTCTTCCCACTTTTTAACTTGTCCATATGATCAGCTTGTTTCTTTGGTCAATTTCTCTGTCTGGTCAAATGGTCCTCCTTGGACAACTTGTCTCTCTGGTTGTTTTGTCCTTTTCATCAATAGATTATCTTGTCTGTTGTGAATTATCTCTGCACTGTAACAGACTGTATATAGGTAACTTGGGGACGAGGGGTGATGTACAGGATAAGTCATGGGAAGAAAGTGCACTCAAAGACGGCTGGTGAAAATATGTGCATTTGTATTGGTGGATATATAGGTATCTGAATGTGTAAGGGTGGATTATATTGAATGTGTATTGGTAATCATCCCAAGTGTACAGTAGATAACGACCTGTATGTGTGCGTTTGTATGTATCATATCAGTGCATGGGAAAACTCTGGAGGTATACATCTATGTATTTGTATGCACACAAAGAAATAAACAGTTGTGGACCAATGCCATGAAGGTTGTGATTTCTGTAAAATGTTTAAAATAAATTTGAACAAATTGGTTCTTATTTTTGTGTTGCATAGTTTTCAGTTAATAATGATATGTGTTGTTGTAGTATATTTTCATGAGAATAGTTCAGTTATTGTTTTGGTCAGGGCAACGTAGCGATCTGACAGTGATAATACATAATCAAGTGCAATAGACTTTTTTATTTTCATTTAGAAATCACACGCCAAGAGAAAAATCACTTAACATGGGCACATTTTGGTAGTGCCTATATTTTCTTGTCATAGATTCAGTGCAGCATGGTCAAGTCAAGTACAGATATGTATATCTCTAAGGATCCACCTACAATCTTCCTAAGTAAAATTAATATGCAGTACATAGATATATAAGCAGAAAGCCTTAACTCTAATAGTAATAGCTAATCATTCTTCACTTCACAACCCATGCTTTAGAGTTATTCTAATTCCCAGGTTTTATGAAGAAGTAGTTCAGTACAGTATTAGGCTGCTGTATTATGTTGTGATTAACTACCGTGCTGTGTACAGGTCCTCCCAAAAGTACGATACCTAGAACTTAGCAAGTGTGCTTTTTTTTTTTTTTTTGGATTACTGGATGTAGTGTATGTGATAATATGTTCAGTCAGGTACCAAACCCTTTCATTTAAAGTTACAGTATTTTGTGTTTTTACTCATTTTCACTTTTTTAGGCACTGATTTCCATGATTCTGTACTTTCATGGGGGACAGTGCCAGTATGTATAGCCATCTTCACATGAAAGTATCATACCTTAATATTTTCATTAAAAAAAGTCGAGGGTCAAAATGAAGCATTTCAGTTAGCCAGTGTTCATAGTGACTAGTGCATAGGCCAAAGAAAAATAATTCATTGCCTTTTTTTTGTCTCTTTGGCCTCTTAGTACAGTATTATTATATGGTATTTTCATATGGAGGCAACTGTAGACTACTTGTTAGGTGTGGCTCTGGCAAAGGTTGATGGGAACAAAAGTGTATGTACAGTGGAAGATATCTAAATGTTTCAAGGTCATTTATATTTTTTGTAAATTCTATTTATTATATTTATTTATTTTATGTTTGGATTGGTTTTGATTATTTAAGGTGTCATATATATACATAATCACAGTATCAAATTTCGACCCTGGCTGGGGATATACTGTACAGTATTTGGAAACATATTTTGTGTGTGATTTTTAGATTACATAATTGTTATTATTTTTGTTACCAGTACTGTACTACTACTAAATAACTATTAGATAGTAGAATTTGTAGTTATAAAATTAAAACTTTCCACTTAATCCATGTGTTTAAGTAATATTATTTTGGTGATGATATGTTACTACTGGCCTTGAGTAATAGTTTGCAACATACTGTAGTAGGTACTGTAATAATAAGACAGTATTACATAGCTAGTATTATGTTAAACACTCATATGAGGCCATTGCTGTCATAAAGTCCAGTACAGTAGTACCTAAACATTTGTGAGGATTATTTACAAACATTCATGTTAAGTTTCCTCAAATAAATGTTGCATTCCTCCACCCATACCTTACCTTACCTTCCAGTGTTAAGAGAAGACCAGATATGTTGAATACAGCACACATACCTGTATTGATTAAATGTTTATATTGCATATAATTATAATGTTTATACAGTATAAAGGTAAAATACAGTATAAACCTGTAATGTATAGGAATCCATAAAATTACATAAATCTATGATGCTACAAATGCTTGACCAGTAGTTGTACAAAATAAAACTGTCTTTTTATGATGAATGTGTGGGGGCTTTGCCTTTAAATGGCACCTCCCATGCTTGTTCTTTAAATTTTTTATTACTAAGATCTTATTCTATTTTCTGTATCAATTATATTGAAATGCCTAATCATTCAAGTAAAGCAAATATTCTATGTTACACTATATTTTGTATTTTTCATGTATTTGATTGAAATGTGGACACACAATGTCAATCCATATAAATGAATGAATATGTGAAATAATTTTTCCATTTGATGTTGGCTGCCAAGAAATCAAGGTGATCGTAGTATCTGCGACTGATTTTTATTTTTGATTGAGCAAATTACTGTTCTGTATTATATTTATGATTTAAGTTCTCTTTCTGCATAATGAAATCTACGTTGACTTATACCATGTTAAACCTTAAATACAGTACAGGAGTACAGTATACTGTATGTAATTTTTAAAAATGCTTACAGGTATTTAATTGATAATGTATCTGTCTTGTACTGTGCATGGCATCTTTTGTTGACTCCTAACTGTCGATAAATATCTAAAGACAGTTTCCAAATTTCACATGTTGAATTCGATGGCTGTCTTTAGATTATGGGCTACAGTACTGACTGAGCTTCCTTGAAGTGCTTTTCCACCACAATATTGGGAGTATTGGACTAAATTTAGTGTAGGATATAGTACTTTGCTGTGGCGTTTGTTACACTGCTGACCTTCAGAAGAGGTGCCCCCCCTCCTCTCCCACCATACAGAGCTATGGCCCTCTCTGTACATAGAAAACACCAAGACAGGGTTCACGAGTTGGGTGGTGGAGGCTTCATTCTGTCTCTTACCCTCCTTTCCACTCAGTTACAGAATCAATCTTTCTTATTCCTCCTTGTCATAGTCCATTTGCCATTTGGGTGAACCTAATAATTCCCATAAGTTCAAGGTGGATTTGTGGGTTCACAATCCTTTGGGGTCCCTGAGAAAATTCATCTGGGCTGTCCTCTGGACAACATTGGGCAATTTTGAAATTTGCAAATTAGTGCTGCCATTACCCAAAAACTTTATTTCTTCAATATCTTTATGCCAATTCCTTGACATTTCAGTTTTGAAAAATATACACAGATTGGTGCTTTTGTTTATTTTTCAAGATAAATTTCAAATGTTAGACGTTCTTGTTCTTTATGTTATTATTGTGTCCACATTGTACAACAAATTAAGCTGTTGTACTGAAATGTTAATTCATCTGTGCTTGCAAGTGCAATGTGAGTACCTTGCAGTGTACGTCATGAGAGTTGGCTCAATTGCATCACATTATCATCCACTGGCTCCAGGATATTGAAGGAAATAGGTTTTTTGAAAGAGGAACTAAATTGTATACATGCACTGACATACATATTGAGATGACAGCATATCTGATGTGTTTATTTGAGTCTATAACCATGAAAACATGTTTGGCTTGATATTATCATGCAGTTTCCAAGATATTGAAAAAAAATAGTTTTTTCGGTAATGGCGGACCTCATTTTGCATATGCTGTACATACATATGTATCCATGTGACATAGTTTTTAGTGCATTTATTATGATCACTGACCATGAAAACAGGTATAGACACCATTTTTGAGAGGATGTGTTGCACAGTTTTCAAGATATTGAAGAAATAAAGTTTTTGGGTAATTGCGGCACTAATTTGCATACAGTATTTGCAAAATTGCCCAATGTTGTCTGGAGGACAACCCAGCTGAATTTCTTCAGGGACCCCATAGAATTGAGATTCCACAAAAAAAAACTTGTACTTATGAGGATTCTTAGGTCCATTATGGAAAACATATGGGTAGCAAATGGACTATCATGTACAGGTACTCTACATATGCGGCATCATTCTAGTCCATTGAGAAATTCTGTCCTATTTTATTTTTTTTCTAATGCCATTTTCCTTCACTTTACTCCTATAGAAATGTCTTGCACTTTTTCAGTGTTTAATGTAATGATATTTGGCTAAAGGTATGTTACAGTATTTTATGCATTTTTACCATAATTGATGTTACATGTGGGTGGGGGGAGGGGAGTACAGTAATGAGTTACAGTACTGTATTTTTATTTTATTTATATGATTTATATTTTTGACTAGTGACTGTGGGGTGAATATTTGATAGGTGAGACTAGTGTGTAAAATCAAGCTAATAAAATTACTATTGACAGAATGTGCCTTGGTGAATTTTGAATAGTATTTTAATATATTATGTCTATAGTCAGCCATGGCACCAGGAAGCCACAAGCAATGGCAGTTTTTAGGAGTTAACAAATATTTATGCAAAAATTCTCACCAATCATCAGTTCTAAGGATATTCATGCAAAAAAAATGAATAATATGCAGTAATGCAGTAGTGAATTATTGTGACACTGTTTATTTAGGTATTTCATGCTACAATACAAGCAAAGTACAGGTAATTTGTGTACAGTATGGTTATATTGATTCTCAAAGCCAAACCCACAAAAACCAATTCCATCAATGTCAAGTAACACAAATGATGAGCGACTTCTGTAAAGGCGTCAGGCAATAGTTAGAGAAATTGGCACCTTAAAAATGGTTGATCTTATTGTACCTTGAGAACAGAACCTCTTCCCTCCACCAAGGAAAGGAGTACTGTATTTAAGTGAATGTTTCTTGGTGAATTTTTCCTTCATATTGTCAGTAGCCCATTACCTATACAGTATACACCCTTGTGCTTTAAGCATAGCCTTCACACTGATACTGGCTTGTTGGTAAAAATGCTGTTTCCCCCCAAATTTTTAACAATTGTAATTCTATAATGATATTGTTAGAGAAATGATGAAAATACCATTGTAAACTACAAACACTAAGCTTTCAGATGAAACCAGATGGGCTTTATCAGACATATAATCTGGCTATAGTAGTGGTGTTAACAGAAATGGGGAAAACAGGGAGAGCTGACAGGTGTGGTAGGCATTTGTGAGAAGAAGCATGGATGGAGGTATGGGGTCTTTAAGCCTGTAGGCCAGTCCCATCACAGGCATGTATGATATAAGGAATGTAAATGCCTACCACGTTAGTCTAGATACACAAGACACTATTCTAACACATAAAGGTTAATACAGGAAATGATGTTCTCGCCAGTATTGGTTTTGGTGGCAGTTGTATTCTGTGTTCTTCTGGATTAGTATGGAGTTTCCAGACATAACCTTGTGGTTCTACCAGTCCTGCCTGTCCTGGTTACTTAATAAGGCCCATTATATGATTAATGAAACTTCAATATCTAGTTTTAGAATTCATAATTTTGACCTGATATTACTTTATTTGACTCGAAATACTGCACGATCCATTGTGCTGTTATAGTTATCTGTGGAAATTTCTTCAGATGATGTTGGAATGACCATTCTAAAACAACATAGAAAAGTTACTCTCGCTAATTTGTTCTGTATTACCAATGCTGATATATATTGGTAGTATTTGCAAGGTTAAAGTATAAAGTATGTACAGTACTAGGTACTGTACTAAAGCTTTACTAAAAATGTTATGTCATCAGCAGGATAATTCTAGATAACTACATGGCTGTATTACCTGGTGCTAGGATCAATATTATATTGTATAATTCTGGATAATTGGCCCATTTTTCATTCATATATTTTTACTTGGTTCATCCCCAGGTATTGTGAATCCATACAATAATCACATTCACAAAATCTATCAAACCGTTTGATAATGATGATCACCAGTCACCAGTATCGTTGCACACTTCAGCACGAATCACTACACAGTTCATTTTTTTCCTTTGAATAATGGCTGACTGTAAAATGAATGCAGTGGAGTGAGAGGTAAATTTTCATGATTGCTATTTTGGCTGTTAGGACTTGTATTATCTTTTATTTTGAAACTGTAGCATTTAAAATAGTTTTTTATCCTCCTACTTGATTATGTTTTTATGAATTACTGTAGCTGACTGTATGTATATTAGTGAGGTAAAGTGCAGGTCACATTTCAAAGTATCCGTATCCTTCCACTCGATCTGGGTTGACACTGAAGGCAAGGTTGAAAAAAGAGTGAGTGTTAAGACACTAATGATGTGGTCCAGTAATGTACAGTATATCTAGTCCCTTAACCTTGCACAAACCTTGGCTAAAACATTTTTCTAGCTAAATAGGAAGGGTGATAACAAAAACTTTGGATTGTAAGTGTACTGAGCAGGGTGTTATATAAGCTCCTATTCCAGCAGTTTTCGCTCAACAACTTCACTTTAACATTTGGTAAGAAGACGAATTATGTTCTATGTATACATGTACAGTATTATTATTTATCTGTATCACATGAGTAAGAATAATATAAAATATTTGAACAAGAAAAGCACATTAAAGTACTTAACCATGTCATAAATAGTACAGTTGTATAAGATACTGTATTTACTGTACATAAATTGTGCAAGATATTAAATTGATGTAAAAACTGCCAGATGAAAGATGATGGACCTGACACTTGTATGATACTGTCCTACTATAGGTATGTACTGTACACTGGGGGTCAATAGTTATGTCCTGCTCCAAGGCACAATGATGTATGAATCTTGTTCAATTGTGGTTCAAATGACTGTGTTTTGGGAGTAAGGGGATGTGAGGCTGGTAGAGATTTATGTTGTGCCTTGGATCAAAATTGAACTATTGAACTATTGACCCCCCAGTGTATAGGGTGGCACGAGGGAAAGTCTACTGCCAAGAAGTGTGACGTGTAATGTGTGGTGATTCATTTTGATCTGTGGATGCAGTAGGTGAGAAGGGAAACATTGGACGCATTTTTAGTTTTAATCCTCCTAAGTTTCAGGCAGTATACTGTATTACTCCTCCAAATATTCCTTGCACCGCCCCATATGAACAGAAATGTACATAAGTTTAATCTTTTCTTCTGCTCTTCAATAACTCATGACTTGAATGATCACCTAGCTTTGATACAAAACTAGCATGTGTAGCCTACAGTTATGTTCATACAAGTACTGTACATTGTAGATACAGCCTCTCAATTTGTTCACCTTTTTCTGAAATTATATTATTCTGGTTTTTAGATTGGGTGGGATATAGCTTTTGTTTGTGACTGTATACATGATGCAAGGAAACTATTAATCCTGTGTATTATTTTTATTGCATATTTAACATAAAGAGAGATAAAACAACAAAACTACAGTGCAGTATATGAAAATAGAAATGCTAATTTAGTTTGAGATATCTTTAGAACAATTTTGCTCCTATTGCTCTGAAATATAGCAATGAATTGTCATCAATCAAGGCTCTTCCCGAAGTACTTTTATCTGCGTTCAGTCAGTTTGTGTTGGAATCTATGACAGTATATAAAAGTATAAGAATACATACACATTCACTATGTTGGAATGGAAGTGTCAGGTCACCGTCCACTGGGCAGGTCAAGGCAGACTTGGAGGCAATGGTGAGATAGGTGGAAGTATATCATCCACCATCTAACAGAAAGATTATGTGATGATATACTGAGTCCTGTATACAAAAGCGGACATCAAATCACACTGTTCCCATGCTTCATTCAGTCAATTTGTTGTACACCCTAATGTGAGAACACACTACCAACAATGAAGCTGACACCAACCAAATTATTTACAGCAAATGAACAACATAAACTGTTCCCGCACAAAATATTGATTCCTTTTTCCTGCAATTTATTTGTTAAACATTAAACATTTCCATGCACAAGAATCAAGCAAATTCATTCCTGCAGAAATTATATCTTCATTTTCAGTTTTTTACTAAGAGTACCAAAACATAATTACCGGTACTTTATTATTTGCAATGTACTGTATGATTATTTCATATTTATAAATAATAATGTATTGGAAATAATACCTGCAATGAAATTTTCTGTGTCTGTACAGGATTATTACACATGTATCAGTGAAAATGTATTTTGTTATTGTACTGTACTGTACTGTACTAGTAACTGTATTACACAAATTTATTGTATGTAGGCATAGGTATGTATAATTTATTCAGGAACCTACTCTCACAGTCAAGCCTGTTTACAAACTCTTGAAGATCTATGTATGATTATTTAGGATACAGCACACATTCCGGCTTGATTATTAGGAATACCAATAGGTTTGTGTTCATGATGTGGTGACTGGTCTGGTCACTGATGGGGACGAGTGGAGAGTGAGTGGGTTAGATGAACGAAGGGGAGAGAGAGGAGGAAGGTAAGCAATTCATTATAAATTGAAAAGGAGAATATGATTAAGACATACAAAGACAAAGAGTAAAACTGATAATCAAGAGATTCAGAGGGTCAGCAAGAAGAGTGGCGAAGGATGGAAAGCTAGAGGCAGTAACACAGCCCAAGATGAGTAAATATGGAAGGAAGAATTTAATCAGTCTCCACACGTCTCCACCACCTCCACTTGTCTATCTCTAACATGGTTGTAACAGCACCCAGTCTCCAATAAATTATTCCAAATGTAAATGCAGCTAGATTTTTTCCCCTTATTTCCTGACGTTTCATTTTGCTTTCTACAGAACTGAAAAAAAAAATCACATTCAGGTACGGTACTGTACGTCGTCAGTGTATGAATGAGAAGGCTCAGAAATTGGGAAAAGGGTTTTCAGCTCAGAAAGATGCACACAAATGACATAATCAACCACAACTCTGCAATTATGAATGTTGATATGTAAAATTATACTTGAAAGAGCAATGAATGCTGTACTGAACTGGAATTAGGGTCCCTTATCAAGCAGGGAGACAGTATTCAATATAGGCAGTACCAACATAGATACTGTATAAGGTACAATTGCCTCGAAAAATTTCGAGACTGTCTCGAAAATTTTGGAGGCAACTGTACCAGGGAGTCTAAAAAGGTGGGGTAGTTTCTAATCTTTACAGATGATAATTCATAGTTAAGGTCATATACGTAAATACTAAACATTCAAATACAGGCATCATAAACGATCTTTGGAGTCAATCTCTTCTGTTGGGGCCTTCTGTGGTGGTCGGTAGTGGGAGAGAAACCACTTGTGAGGCAACCTGATTGATGTGTTATCTGACATTTAGAGGTTGAATATTTTTCCTCATGTCTGGAGACTAGTATAGGTGCCAATTCTCATTGTATAGTAATAATTTTTTTAATTCTTGAGTTTGATGTAGAGTTACTAGAGATGATGATGATGACTCATACACCTCATTGGACGTAGTGAGGGCGTCTGCGTCTACAATGAACCGAAAGTTGTTGACAAGTGAAGGTGGAAATTGCAAGTTTTGTAACGAGACAGCTGGTTGTAAGTTGTACACCATGCATGAACAGCTCAGACAGTTTCCTACATTTATGTTGATGATTTGCAGAAGCAATTGAGGTAAAATCTTTCTCATCACACTATAGAATCTAAATGAGTCGGGGAAGTAGGAAGACAAGTGAAGGAGTTATATAAATTAGTGTAGTGGCGTCTTCGGTTGATGGCCTAATGGAGCCTTATTGTCCCTTCTGATATCGCCTCAAGGAACTGGCGTCTTTCACTGCCTTTTTGTGTGGGCAATCTTTCATTCGACTCTCTTGCTTGATGCAAGAGCTGAATCTATCTCTGCCCACTGTTTCCACAGGTTGGGAAGGCAGGACTGCCCCACTTAAAGGAGTGGCATTGGGTTGACCCCACCTGCGCTTGTCACATAATTTTATTTTGCTTCTGATTACGTCTGAGTATGGGTTGCTTCAGACTATAGCTTGTCTCACACCGTTTTGATACTTAATCTCACTGTCTATAAGCACTTAATGCCACTCATTTGCCGGAGAGCTTTGGGACCGGGTATCTCAGCCATTATACTACTGTGCATGGCTCTTTGGGTGATTATACAGCTCCTGTCTTTCTGTTGTAGAATGGATGGATGGTGTCTCCAAGTGTGTGATGCTTCATGATTATGTCCTTGTGATCATAAGCAGTTTTAAATTTTCATCAGTTCCTCCTGTGCCATAAGTCAATAATGTCTTCTACTATGGCGAATTGGGGAATTGTTTATGTTAGCCTCTGGATGGTAGAATTGTCGATTTTGGCTTATATTTTAATGTGTATACAACGTGTGTATATGTGTGCCAGTGGGGTGCACGTGGAGAAGTGTGCTGTGTGCGTGTCGGTGAGTGTTATGTGTCATGTGGTGGCTAAACTTTTGATTTTGGCTGGACACTATCAAGTTCGATCCCAGTATGGAACTCTTGCCTGTTTCGTCAATATTATATCTTTTTGTGATTTATAAAAATCTAATTCATGTAACTATATTGATTGTTATATGAGAATGATTTAAAGTCAATTGTGGGTAAATCTAAAGCCATAGAGACGAATTAATTTGATCCCATAATAGAATACTTGACATCTCTACTGCGCATGCCCAAGGGCCGGCCTCCCTCTGTTCGATTCTTCTTGAATTTTATATTACTCTATGGTACCATCATTGAATAATAAGATATTGTTATTTCAATATAACAATGAAATTAGATATTTAAAAAAGGAAAAAAAAAGATGGTGAATAATAAGAGGCTAGCGTATCTTGCAAATCAATATAAAATAGATATATTTTGAGTAGATTAGGCAGGGAATCGGACACGCCCGTTTCCATCAACTAAACAGCAGAGCCTGGAGAGCCTACATTTCTCCTACCATTGCAGAATTAATTAAGCACAGGGGCTACTAAGGGGCGCAGGAATTGAATAGAGCGTTCCCTAGTGCAAGCTGGTACTAGAGATGGCTAATTTGGTGGGTGTACATGAGGAGGGAGAGGAAGTGAGTCTAGGCAGGAGACAACTTCCCATCACCGTCTATGACAACAAAATCGTAAGTTTTAATTTTGTAATGTCGTTGAGATAATTATATACCTTTTTGTGGCAGGAGGAAGGGAAGATAATTAGAGACTATCCTCCAATTTTTATTAGAATTGTCATATTTTGAAAATACGTTGCTTTCAGGTTTAGAAAATGTGGGTATGGAAATCCCACAGCTGAAACAAACATTCAATATTGTGAAGGTTTAGTCCAAGTAACTGTTTATACTGGGATTCCATCTTGGGTATTTCTGATTAAAAGTTCTACCCGTATTTTCCCTAATTTTCAAGTTTTTCATGCACATTTTTAGTGTTTCTCATTTTTACCATGATAATGTGAGGAAATGTCTTGTTTTGTATATATCCCCTGCCCACAACAATATTGAGGGAGTGTCTGTGAATAGTGGGATTATGGGTGGGGGAAAACATATAATTTAGCATAATTGGATACAAATCAGTACTAATAATAAGCCATATAAGTTGAAAATTGGAAAACCCGAGCCAGTTTCAGTCAGAACTTGGCTTTGGGTTCTAACAAGGGCAAGTATAGCAAATTTGGAAACTGAGCCAAGTTTGGCAATTCCTGAGGCTATTATTAATAGTTTTTTAAGAACTGAATTCCACTTCCCTTTTGAAGTGGTTGTGACTTATGACCCAATCTCCCCAGGTTATTAAAATCATCCAAAGAGGGTGACCAGCCTTATGGTGTAAAGGGGACACAAACCCCCACCACCATCGCAGGGGCCGAACCAAGAACTGGCTAATGCATGTCCCTTTTGAGTGACTGTGTTACACAAGTGCACATGGTTGCCATATGGGGACTTATAACCCCCACACACCCCATTTAGATACTAACAATTACACCAACAACATCAGTACCTACAAACAAATTATGTTTATGTGGTTTCTCTCACCCAAATCCCTTGATTCCCAGGCTTTCCCCAAAGGTTGTTGGGGGCCTGGGAGATGTACTAAACAGTGGATTCCCTCAATGTTAGTGTATGGAATTAATAGAAAAACCAATAAGATGTATGAAAAAAAAAGGCAAAGAATTTAGAAGCGATTGTTGTTTATGAATATAGTACCTTGTTTCTTTAAATAAAATAACCCGACTAAGAGTCCTGAAACGGACTCCTTAAAGCGCAAAGACTATATGTATCATTATTACTGTTGACACTTTGGTATATCTGATCTGAACAGCACTAAGTTCAGTATTTCACTAACCTCTACACATCCCCATAGATGACAATGCAGCTGGGAGAGTCATGTGCTGGATGCGAATTCAGTGGAAAGAGACGCAACGATGACTCCTTTTCCCGACAGTACAGTTCACTGAGCAAAGCGGAGGTGACGTCGGCTCTGGTTGTGCCATCTAAAGTACTATTCACACGACTGGCACAGACGGTAGCCTGTGTTGGTTGTCGAAGAAGGTAAAAGCTGAGTTCATGATGGGTGTAATAGGAAAATTTGTATGACTGGTGGTAGGTGTATGGAAGGTGTACAGTATTGAGAGTTGGTGAGTGAGTAATGAATATGTAATTCAGGGATGTGTTGTTGGGTTGTGTATGTGAGTACATTTTAAGAATTAGCGTAATAAAATATTAACCTATTACTGCACTTATATCCATTAAGAATATCAGAACTATATTAAAAATACTGTTTTCATAGAGGTCTATAATTTCTTTATCAAAGTTGTATTTTGATGATGTTAGATGCTTCTTAAATCATGAAGTAAACAAAGATATACTGTATGTATGAGAACTTGAGAAGGATTATGAGGGCCAAAGGAGACTGGGAAAACTTAAAAGATGTTATGATATGGTGAGTGCTTGTTTAAGGAAGAGTGGAATGGGTGAAGCTATAGAACTTGTGGAGGACAGGTTGAAGTGGAAAAAATTCACGAGGAGGAGTTATGAATCTATTTGTTTTGGCAATCTGGCTTTAACTCAGCTTTTCATGAAATTGGTTCTTTTTAGCAAAAGGGACTTTCATTATGGATGCCAGGACATTTGGGGTGAAACTGAGAATCGTGTAAACTTGGAAGGCAAAGTAAATATGAATGTGATCCATTGTTATTTACCACCTCTCTGTACAGTATTGGCCAATTTGCATACCAATTTACAATTTATGACGTGTGTATTATATTGTTATGTTGGCAGTGTGGAGCGTTTGTTTAACCAGCTGAAAGATTCTGGCCACCCAGCACTTGAACCTTTGGTCATCACCTCTACTGGAATCCTTACCGTCCACCGCAAGCACGCCCTCCAGCCACGTTTACTCTCCTCTCTTTTCACGAACCATGGGTGTGTACCGGTACTTTTTATCTTGCTGTTCACCAACAGTCTAGGCAGTTACTAAGCAATTGGCCTATTCTCACACATCATGTACAGTATGTATCCCACTCCACTGTCTTGTAAGATATCACTGTCACCCAGTTCTCACTCGTTCACCTGTCACCACTGGGACCTGGTATTCACATGTCATATACTTTCATTGATAAGTCACAGACACCTGACATTTTTATTGTAACTTGTGGTTTTGAAATGCTACCATACATGCTGAATCACTCAGTACTAATTTCTCCTTGTTGTTTTGAATAATTTACAATAACAAATGCCAGTTTCATCAGTTATTTTCTTAACACTGACTTCCTATTCTCATTCATTGTCATCAATCACTGTTATTGTGTTCAATGACACATTATTAAGTGAAATCCTCTCTGACTGATATCAACATATACAGTACCAGTAGTGTATATTTACTTGAAAAAAAAAGTATCAAGCTGGGCAGGTGCAATTGATTTTGTAATGTTTCAAATAATAGCTGGTGATTCAGGAGAAATTGTTACTATGGTTGCTATTGTCAACACTGAACTAGATAGTGACTGTTTCTCAAATCTAAAGTTTTGTAGTTTCATTGCATTCAATCTTTATGAACCACATTACCCAATACATAGTAGAAACCAGCTTGAAAATAACAATGTAATATTGCACGTAGTTTCTTTTTTTAGTAATATAATTGAATCCTATATGCTTTTGATAGATTGATTCACAAATATCCATGTAATTTACTGGAGAAAAATTCTTGTCTTTTATCCTATTTGTTAGTAACATGAATAAACCTAGCTTTATGTTTGCTCCCCCAGGCTGGCCTTAAATGTAGTGCTGGAAAGTATCCCAAAGTTAAAAAAGTCTGGGCGTTGTCTACTGCACTCGATGGAGGGTGTTAGGTGCCGTGGACCGGGTGGAGGGCGGGCTTGGCGGGAGGTTTGGGAGGTGATGGGTACCCCATGTCGTGAGGCAGTTACCTTGGTGTCTGCTGACAGCCTCCTCGCCACACTTGATAACTATCTCCGCAAACACCGATTCTGCCATGAGTGTAAGAATAAGGTAAGAATAAGACATATTTTATTGAACAGTGTTCACTTTGATATGATGGTTGAAGTAGACTTGTGTCTATCCCAACACCATAATAATCAATTTCAATAATGCATACCACAAGAGACTGTAGCCTCTGTGATTTCCACATCCATTTCAGACCTTTTTGCTGTTGAATTATAATAAATTATTTTAATTATAATATCCACTCAGAACCATATGGGCACCATTATAGCACATATATTAAAGTTACTGTGTTAATTATATTTACAGGTTGGCAAGATTGATATCCAAATATTTTGCAGATATTATACCATCCTGTCTACCTGTGTTTGTATTATATGACTGAGGACAATGGCATGGACCAGCATCACTTGCCCTACTTTTCCAAATTCACCTTTTCATGCCTTATCTATCCTTCCATGTGATGCAATCATTGCCTTATGTTCATTCTCCTTTTTCAGATCGTGCATTTCCTTAAACTGTATTCTAGATAGAATATTATTATGTAACTGATAGTTAATGTCCATCTTCAGTGTTATAACGGCTAACTATAATCATAGCCTATTTGACTAAAGTTTTGTATAGTATGTTGTGATTAGAAGTCACACATCAGCAGTTAAATTCTCACATCAGCCAGTTGATTAAAATTTAATTAAATGATATTGGCATTGGGCTGTTACTGTTAGTTACAGAAAAACTGACCATGAGTGATTTGGGCCACAGGTTCACCGAGCATTTGACCTATTAGTGGGGGAGGTAAACCTGGACCCTGCTAAAGAGAAAGGGTACGTGGCCACATTGTATGCTGGCATCAGGCGGTGTGAGGCCAAGAGACACATCCATGTTCCCCCAGACACTGAATATATTACACACATCATCACACGTGCTGAACCAGAGCTACAGGGACGGTAGGTACTACCTTAATCTAGACTCCTAGAGGATGGTATTGACAGATGGAAAGAATGGATTGAATTAAAATATACTGCAATGTATCTAATGAAAACAGTTTTTGGTTTAATTACATTTGTTCTACTGCTGTACACAACAAGGAGGAAACCTTCAGATGGTACCATATTTGGGTTAAGGATGATGGATTGTAGGAGGGGAATGATATTAATGATAAGTGGAATGAAAGACTGGAAGTGTTTAGGAAAATTAAGGGTGTTACTATGGTTGCTATTGTCAACACTGAACTAGATAGTGAATGTTTCTAAATCTAAAGTTTTGTAGTTTCATTGCATTCAATCTTTATGAACCACATTACCCAATACATAGTAGAAACCAGCTTGAAAATAACAATGTAGTATTGCACGTAGTTTCTTTTTTTAGTAATATACAGAAATTAGTTTATAAAACTATCAAGGTTTTCAATTAAATACAGCAGGTTTCCTGATAATTTAATGTAGATATTTATATAGTAATAGTTGCACAACTTTGTTACTAAATTATTTTGGTGTGTTTTCATTACTATGCTTGTATCCTCCATCACCAATGCCCATGGCCCTCCTACAGACGAGAGAGACATGCCAAAACTTTGGAGATAGCACAGGAAGAAGTGTTGACATGCCTGGGACTGTTCTTGTATGAGCGACTGCAGAGGATTCACACACGCATGAAGGAGGAGGAGCAGACATGGGACATCCTCTTCCATGTCGCACTTGATGCTCTATATTCTAGCTTTCAGGTCAGTTATAGAGATATGAAAATATAGCTTTAATCAGGCATTAAAATTTAAAGTGTTCTTCACACTGGTTGTGTTGTGATATTCCTCTATTATTTATTAGATATTGAGACACATGAAGTGAGCACTGATTTATGGTCCACAAGGTACAGATAATGCATACTGTAAATGAGATATTCATGAATCCATGTCAGTAGCGGATATTAGGTTTGTGGAAATGCACCCTTGAAATATTTTCATGATACTACAAAAATACCTTGCATTGCATTATATTTAAGTGGTAAGTGGGGTGTGGAAGGAGTGAATGAGAATGGTGAATATCTGGTGGACATCTGTGCTGAGAGGGGGTTGTTCTTAGCCAACACCTTCTTTCAGCACAAGATGATCCACTGGTATATGTGGAGGAGAAAGGATGATAGAGGAGAACAAAAGAGTTTAATTGATTACATAGCAGTGGATGAGAGACTACGGAAGTATGTGATGGATGCAAATGTAATGAGAGGAATGGTTTAGTGCTCGGACCATTTGCTGTAATGGTAAAGTTAAAGGTCAGGGTTAGTGGGAATACTGTAGGAGGGAGGAAGGGGATGTGGTGTGAGAGGTAGACCACCAGTAAGATGGCAGAACAGAGTGGAAGTGTATGTAAAGGAGAGAAACATGAGGGGGAGGGGAGGGCTGGACTGAGTGAGGAGGGAGTGTTTGAACAGGGAAGACTGGAGACTTTTCTGCCGTGGCCATCCCCTTGGGGGGAGTTCCCGGAGGGAGCGAGGCGTCAGAGCTATAGATAGATAGAATGAATCCCTGAAAGCCATCTCCACTCCCCCAACCCAACTGAAATATCCCCTCAACCATTCCAGGGGATAGTCTAAACTGTGCTTTAATTATCTTGGTAGTCAGTTCATCTACTCTTACATTTACTCTTCTACAGGTACAGTCAGCCTCAGGAGTTTGTACACAGAGCATTGATTAAAAGGGGTCTTTATTCTACACATACTGTAGGCATTGTTCTGCTGACTGATTCAAGTATTGCCCAAACAACATTACTAGAAAAGTTTGATGTATGATAAGAACACTCGATGTCACAGTGGTGTATACAAATTTCTGTGGCTGACTGTACATTTATTCTAGGACTCCACTAAAAGCAATCATGTTGAAATTTGGCGCATATGCTCCATGACCATTCATGATGCATTCCAGCCTCCTCTCTCCATACACACAACACTGGGACTGAGAGTATAACTTAGATAATCTTCTCCCATACAGCTCTTTGTTGAGGACAAACAGGGTTACTCCAAGTTTGAGATGTTGTGTGAGGAATTGCAAAGACAAGAACTTAGGGAGAAGGCCAAGAAGGAGAAGAAGAACAAGAAGAAGAAGAAGAATAAAAAGAATGAGGAAGGGAAGGAAAATTCTTGTTTGGTAAGGTCATGTGTATTTATGTTTATTATTGTTGATGCTTTATAGATACTGCATATATATTTTTCTATGATGATTAAGTGTGTATATTAGTTCTTTTGATGTTGGTAAAATTTTATACAAGGTATTGATTTTCTTTTCTTAGGTTTGGACAACTGCATAGCTGTATATTGACTTAACCTGCATAGTATAATTGTCCTCATATTTCCCCTTACAGTGTGAAGATGAGGAGGGAGGGTGTCGAGAGTGTGAATTAAACATGGCGTCTTCATGCTCAAGTCAACGACCAACACTCATAAATGCCACAAATAAGCAGGTAATTTTATCTTTCCAAATGTAAACAGGCTTCAACAAACATGCATTAAGGTTGAGAAAGACTTTAATTAAATTAAATTGGATCAATCAGTAACAAAGGTTTCCATGTGAAGTTTACAGTAGGTTTATTCACATGTGAAATTGCTGGTGCATTAGAAAAAACTTATTGTAGATAGTATGTGGAGTTTGAATTTGATAATTGCTTGAATTATGACAGACACAAAACTTATGGACGTGTTCAACTGTAACTAGTGTTTCAGACAACACTAGGACAAGATCTTAAATTATACTAACGCCTTCACACACACAATTGTTTTTATAATTTTAGTGGTTCCAGAATGTGTTTTAATAATGATATAGTTTGAAAGTATAGAATTGATAATTATATTTAATGCATATAGGTTATTTCTTAGTTCTCGAGGTATATATTTTTTTGGTCTCACTAACTATCCTTTTCAGCCAGCACAAATTAATTAAAGCTTGGGTATTTTTACACCAAATAGCAGAATAGTTATCAAGATTTCTGTTTAAAAAGTCTGTTGTTTTCTCATCTGCATGTATGTGACATATTATGTGTGTTGCAGGTTGGTTCAGAGTTGTTTTGTAGAGGAGGATCGCATTTGGGTCCTCCACTTCCTAATTCTCACCTGGGCTCCTCTACTCATCACACTTCCTCTTCTGATCAAACCACACCCAGGTAAGTGTGAGAAAATAGTGAAAGGAATACTTCAGTTCTTGCAGAGAATGGTAATAGTCCAGCATACAGTAATGGCCAATTATATCAGATTTACTTTGCAGGATATTGATGAATATTAATTATGAAAAACTCTCCAAATTCTATATTTAAAGATACCAGTTATCATTTTAAGATCAAAGAGGAAATGGATTAATTAGAAGCAATTATTGTTTCAGAAGAGAGAGATACTTGCATAGAGATACACATATGACAACAACCATGTCCTCAACGGGTCTGATTCCTATTTAGTGTACAAATCAAATTATTTTTAAAATTGTAGGATAGTAGAATCAATGTATATTAAAACTATAGATAATTTCAACAAATATGATGGCACAAATAATTTGATCCTATAATGAGACATTTAGTGGAAAACTGCCCTGAGCTACATCTGGTCCTATCGTAGCACTTCACCTCACCTCAGCTCCCCTGTCCTCCCCACCTGCTCCCTGCCCCCTATGCACACCCCCTTGTCTGGTATAAAACAGGCCTCTCCATCCACTATATGTCATTTTTGCTTTGACTCTTCACCACTGTATGGTAATATATCTTCGTCTACCATTGTGGGTTTTCTTTGCCTTGTCGATGTTCATGTCAAAGTGAACTCTCCTCCAGAGCATATGTCAGTGTTGGCAGGATTATACTATTCTTGGTACCCTTTTCACTTCCATGCTCACACTTCTACCCTTCATGATCCTATGATCTGTACCCCTCACTGCTTTCTCCCTAATTTCTTGTTCCATACTCCCATGGTACTTAACTCCTTCACCTCCTCCGTCCTCTCACCCCCCAGAGTCATCTCACCCTTATCTCACGCTGAAATGATCAACCTTGCTGCACCCTATAGAGTGGGAGTGACAACTATAAACCAAACAACTTATTCCCAGTTGTCACTACCACTCTATAGGGTGCAGCAAGGTTGATCATTTCAGTTTCTGCCCTCTCAAATACCATCATCTGAATTATACCAACATTCGCCTTCTGTTTCCTTCGTTTACACATGGACTGCAACTCCCTTTCACTCTGCCATCAACACAGTATTGTTTACAAATAAGCTTGCCACCAAGAACCAATTTATTCCATTCAACCTCAGTTTTGCACCCAAATGGCCCACCAACACCATTGATTCTTAGCACATCTGTCATAGCTCTCCTATCAGCCCTATTGTATGCCTTCTCCAGGTCCATGATAGCAGCATACAGCTTTCTACCCCTCCCAATATATTTCTCAACTTTTGATTTTATTGCAAAGATATGGTCCACACACCATCTACCCTCTTTGAACCCCCTCTTTATAGATGCACAGCCTACATAGACCTTGTAATACAAATAAGGCAGTCTGACCTAAATACTACACTGAAACAGAAAAAGAAAAGCAAATATTATTTTCTCTCCCTACCCTCCAATCTCTCTAGTACAGGGCTATACATGACAGCTTTATATTCACCCACCATTGCAAATTTAGAAAATTGAGTTTATAGTTATCATAAACTCTGAGGCCTCTTTACATTGAAGATGTAGAAACTAGTTACAATACCTGTATGGTATGGTTGGTGGGCAGGTGCAGTAGTGAGTGTGGTAGCGTGGAGGCCAGTGATGGAAGCAGTGAACGTGGTAGCAGTGAAGAAAAGGACAGCTGTGACTCCAGTCCAGACCCCTATCACACCCACCATCACCACAACCATCACCACCACCATCACCATAGTCATCACAACTATCATAAACCACACATGGAGTGTAGTGCATCAACAGACTCACTTGTTTCCAGGTGCTCTCAGGTTAGTTGTGACTGTCCTACTTATGTGGATTTTGGTCAAAATTGAGTTTTGCTCAGTGGACCAATTTTCACATTTCAGGTTATTCTGGGTTCCTAGTACAGTATTCACTTATATCTAATCATAATGCTTAGAACTAATCATTAGGGTTAATACTAAATACAAACTAAAATTAATTCCAGTTTATGCACCAACCACATCAGATGATAATTCATTGAAGATTTACTGTAGAAAGAACCATGAAATCAGTTCATGATCATGATGGGAGATAAGAAATGGGCTTGGCAAAACTATGAATGTAATTGACCCTTTTCTCTGTAGGAACATGAATTTAATAGATAAAGTGCAAGTACTGTACTATGTAAAGTGAAAATTAAAAGTTAATAAATTATTGAAATGGTAAGATGCAGAATAGGCTTAGATCTGAGAAGATATCGTAGTAGTTAGAGAAAAGGCTGAAGAGGTTAGAAATCCAGAACAGGTCATGCTCGTGTATGGGCTGACTCGACCTTTACAACACTCTTGGACAGGATGGAATCAATTTTTTTTTTATTATTAACTTTTCCACTCCCCCAAATTCAGGGTTCCAGGGATGGAGGGTACTGCTCAGCTCACAACTCAGGCTGCTCATCACGTGATTCCTCTGAGGTGGCATGTGGTGAGGGCCTGTGTTCTCACCCTCCACATGGCGGCCCAGGGGAGGAATATAGCGGTGGAGGGGAACTGCTCCAGCCACCACTCTCACCCTCCCTCCCAAGGCACCCCCAGCTCTTCACACTCTCTCTTCAACAGATGTTAGATGTAAGACTGTTTCTTTAATCAGTCAAGCCTCTTTCTAGCAAATGTTGGGATGCATGTATGATCAACTATTGATGATAACTGTAATTCGAGATTAAATTTATCAAAATACAGTAAGACAGGTAAGTAATACAGGTTAGCGGTTTCATGGATAGTGGCAGGATAGAAAAATTTCCAGGCACGGCAGATAGCAATTAATGCACCGGGGATTGTGATTAGCGAGGCTAAGCGAGCGGACTACGGGGGGTGGTGTTGCCAATATAGGGTATTGGCAACTCTGACGCCGCGCACATTGTGTAGTCAATGATTCCGCTGTTGTTTCCATTGTTTTAAACTTTAAAGTAACTTTTTGTTGGCTCTTGTTACTGAAGTGGTGTCCATAATAATAATAATAAATGATTTATTTCATAAAGTGCAGCCCTAGGGCTGAAAATATACAGGGATGAGACAATGTAAAAAAATTATGATGTGTGTTATTACATACATATACATAGAATTCTCCAGGTACATATGGAATATTTATTTATTGTTAATAATATTCACAAGAGTAGGTATTGGGCTGTTCTTGTACCTGTCGGTTCTTGCCCTTATGGGTTTTAGTTTGTTATAGCGACGGGTGGGCCTTGATGGAGGGGGGAGGGCCGGGTAGGAACAGGCGATGGCGAGGTTGTGACAATAACCTCTCTCCAAACTTGGTCAGGTCACGGCGGTACCTCTCCTTTAGTGAGGGAAGGTTTAGGGAGATTAGCACCTGTTGATAGGTGGTGTAGGCTGGTCCCAAGATAATTCTACATGCTCTTTGTGTTAAGGCTGCTGTATTCTGTACTGTTGGCTAATAGCTAAGCATGGCACTGGCATTGCGTGTGAAAATGAGGGAGACAAAAGAGTCGTCAGAGAGAGTGAGGGTGCTGGCACCCAGTAGACTGATGCTAAACTTGACTCATCATGTTACCTCAATGAAAGAAATGCACCCTAAACCAGTACAACGTAATTTTATATACCTTCTGGCATGTCAAATATGTTTACTTTTAAGTTTGTATATGTGTGCTTGGTTATAGCCTATATAGGTAAAAATTTAAAGTTGGAGGTAATTTGAAAAAAATTCCAGACTTCTTTGATTTATGTACATTTAAATTTTGCCCTGTGGATAGCAGTTTCACTAATAGTGACTATTTCGCCAGACCAAATAAATGTGTGTCTGTGTCCGCGAGATCTTACTGTAAGTGGAATTCAAACTCCCTTTGCCCTAGGTCATTTTTTACATGATATTTAGTTATTCAGCATTAAAAAACTAAAATATTGTTAATCAAGGTTCTCAAGCTTTTCATTGTAATATCTCCCTATCTCGATAATGTGTGCCATAATTCTAGGAATGACTGTACTGTACTAAGAAAATTGATTTGTTTAAGGGATTATTTCAGTGTCAAATTAAGCTCCATCTCCTTATCAAGTTACATTAATGACAGTCAACTTAGGGATGCACAGTCGCCAGCACTGCCGCATGGTACAGGGGCTCACATGATTAAGAGATTTAAGTAATTTAATTCCTTAAGCAACAATGTTCACTTCATGTGCTAGTGTATCGAGGATACTCCATCTCACACGTGGATTGTTTCGAGCTAAATAATCACAGTGGTGCTACATGTCTGAATATGTCCACGCGGCATTGCTGGCGAGTGTACTTTGGGTGAATCTGCAGGAGTTGAGTATATAAGTGATGAGTTTATAAACATAATGAAGATAAAAATGTCTGTGTTATGATTGGGTTAAGCACAGAAAAATCTTTGAATATAGGGATACTCTTAACAAAGTAAGATTTTTTGTTGTGCCCATTATAAAGTATGATGTGGATGCATTACTAGAAGAGCACCTTTAGGTAATAAGTCATGATTTTTCAGGAACCGAGATGTGAGGATGAAGATGAAATGATACCTGAGGCTGAGGTGAGGGCGTGGCGTGCCAGATTGGGTGCAGTTCGTCAGAAGCGTGCTGAACTGCGGCAAACCCTGAAGCAGCGCTTCCAGCAATTCTGTCACCGCGGCTGTGAGGAGGATGAGGTAGTGGGAGTTGCTGATAGGGGTGGGGCTGATGTAGGATTCTGTCTGAGGCATCATCCAGACAAGAAGCCTCGCTAGGCTGGTGATAAAGGTATGGTGTTGGTCTCTGGCAGCCCTGTGTCCCACTCCTCCATCTCATACCTCCACTGCTCACTTTTGTTTTGTTGGGATGCCTGTGTTATGTGGCAGAGGCTATGTGGGTGACTGGCGATGGCTGCCTGGTGGTGTTTGGTGTTGGCTATCTGGCAGTAATGGCCTTGTAGTGTCAGTTTAATTTTCAGTAAACAGTGCTGTACATTTGCAATCTTGTCACTCTTGCCCTCATAGTAACCTACGCCTCCCTGCAGTGAAGTTCTTAATGCTTCAAAAAAATTTAGACTGTGACCTCTGGTAACTTGTTGACCAGTGGCGACAACCTATCTTGACCTGAAGAGTTGTGCTTTTGAAATACAGTGGACAGGAAAAAAATATTTTGTTTCAGGCAGTGTGTAAAATATGCTGAACCAGAAATAGCACTTGTGAAAAAGGATATTTGCTTGCTTGGTACACAAGGTGATCATGTGACCTTATGGGTTTTATGTACTTTCCTTATCAAAAATATAATTTTGTTTTACATATGGTATATAAGAGTTTAAGTACATATAGAAGAACTGCAATAGAGCTTTATATGAAGCCCAGTTGTGCACATCAGACTTAAAGTTGCCAGCTGCTGTCAGAATTTCAACGTGTTTAGAGAACTCAGATTCCATGGACTTAGATCCTTTCCTTTTGACAGGGTTTGATTGATTGTTAGTATACATTGACAGTTAGCAGATTTAGCCCTACAAAGAGTGGTACAACTGCCATGGTGTCGGCTGATTTTTGGTATTTTGTGAATTTCTTTTTCTTTCAGAACTTTGGTTGTTCTTACATTTTAGGTATTAAGCCAGCCCATTATATAGCACACATATAATCACCTATAGCTACCAACTGTGTCTTTGCTCAAAAACACCATCCTTCACATTACATTCAGACATAACCCCTACTGGGTAGTTGATTAGTTCCACCATCCACTCCATCAGGGAAGGGAGCAAATTAGCCCCCTTGTGTAGCAATAAAGCTGTCTGAATGTGGCTTCTATTGACAATCCCATGATTAGGCAAGCCAAAAGGGATCAGTTTCTTAACACTGAATGAATGACTCGTTAAGATTCATGAAGAAAATAACTCCAGAAGTATCAGGGGTTACGGACAAATTGTGGCAATGTCTGTCAACTTTAACTTGGGTATGGGCTGTATGTAAAGCTACCTAGTAGAGTATTATAGTATAAACTAGAAAGGAGATCAACAGTGTGTACCTTTGCAGATGGCAAATATAATCTGTGAACATTAGCTACCCATATTTCACACTCATTCTTGTTAATATAAAATATAAAGTACAGTATATTCCATTCCCACCTTCATTATTTTGCCTCGATCCAGCGCAACTTAACTACTGATTGGCTTTATAGTGCCCAATTATTCTCTTAGTTTTTTTAGTTATCTTGTTCCCTAACTGACAAACGAAACAAGAGTACCTGTAATTACATAATCTTCTGCAACTTCCATTTGCAAAGGTAAATATGGAAGAATGTGAATTTTGTTATAAGTATTCTTAGTCAGTCCGTAAAATCTCTACTGTACATAGTACAGTACCTAACAGATAGTATACTTGTTGGTCAGCAACTGATACTGAATAGTTGTGATGATGCTCAAACATTACATACCTACTGTACACTCTGTTGTCAGCTGAGAATTTCTGTAATTGTATTAGACAAGATTTAATCTTAGTTGGGACACATGGCCTAGTTCAGTAGATCCATATTCATATTATATAGTAATATAGATGTACTGTAAACTGAAATGTATTTGATACTGGGATGAAGATAGTTTGAGATTGCTGATTGTACATCCACAGACTAATGTTGTCTCAGGTTCCCATTTGTGAACTGTTATATTGTAGAAGGTTTAAAGCTGCTGTGAATATGATTGCAATAACATGTAGATTCATGAACACAGTGGAATATGTATGATTTTATCATTAAATTTCAAATTGACAGGAACATTTCAATATATTGACTAACTTGTGCATGGTAAAAAAAAGTACTGTACGATGGAGTTCAGTATATAATCCGCAGATTTTGGAGTATTATGTTGGGATGGCAGTGTTTACCGCTCAGTTTTCAAGATGGCCAGTAGTCAGCTGAGTTAAAATTTTGCTTAAGTATTGCATAATACAGCTAACGCAAAAGAAATCGTCGCACTAGCCGAAATCCGTAACCACGGATGATTTACTAACCTTATAAAGTTTTTTAGGATGAATGAAACAAATCTTTTTAATGTCATGAAGGATTATTAGTATTTAGTCATTTTTCCATAAACTTTTAACACAGCTTTGATACGTTTTAGCATACTGGCAGCCATTTTTTTACAAAAATCATAAACCTCAGCCCACAGCTTCCTTATCTTCACTACCCAACAGTCAACATTGGATATTGGGGATTTTGCCTGGCTAATGCCATCGCCTGGTTCTTTTCGTCTATGGTCAGCTTAATAGGACACATTTTGCAGCGTAATAAAAAAAATGCCTGCGGAGTAAAATTGGCCAACTAATATCGGGAGAGGGAGGGGGGAGTAGTGTATCCTAAAGCACCCTCACTGTAGGCCTCACTAACTCTTACTAATAACACAAATTAAAACTCAACCATAGAAAATGAAACCAAAAGTTACCTAATAGGTGTTTTTTGTTGCATTAATTAGCTTGTAAGGTTGATAATCCAGAATAAAGACAAGGTGTTAGAAACTGTCGTAATTTGTTCGAGTGCGACGATTTCTTTAGCGTTAGCTGTATAAATATCAATAATGTGAGATATTGAATGAAAATTTTTAGTGGACCATATATTCTATACTGTCCATGTTTTTATGCTTATATTTGAGGACTATATATATAATTATTACATATGATTTTCCACATATTAATTGGTTTAAAAATTTAGGGGAGGCAGTGGTGTAGTGGGTAGAGCACTTGGCTAGAGTCCTGAGCTGGGCAATCTTGGCTAAATTAGAGTCTGCAGTAGCCAGGAAGTTTTCACTCATGCTATACCACCAATGGGATGAGGTTGACTGCCCTCCATTAAATGACTTGTTGCAGTAGCTCATCCATATGCTCCCTACACTCCTGAGTGGGAATTATTGGACAACTTGTTAGCATTAGCAAGTAACTACTGATCCCAAACAATTTAATTTTACAGTTTTCTCAACTACATAATACCATGGTCTTTACCCAAGAATTATCATAAAGAGGTCATTTTCTGGCCAGAGTTTTGGGTTTGAATTGTATACTAGATGTAAGCCTGATGGTCAGATTTTTAGGAAGCATTGAAGTCAGTTTGCTCAATAAATCAGCTGGTATACAAGGTGTGGAAAGTATTGGTGCATAATCTAGTCTAAATACTTTGAGATCAATGACCATCTATAATGGGATGTGTCAGTTGTTTGAGTTGCCTATTGGCAACTGCCAGCACTGATATAATGAGGTGGGGGGTTGTGAGGATCCACATACCAACCCTCAACATGTCACAAGGTACCAGTAAATACATCTTTTCAGTAGTTGTCAGTCACATCCTACACTGCTACTTTCTGCAGCTAGTGTAGATCAAGATATATAGTACAGTACAATAGTTTTGAAAGAAGGAAGAAAAACTTTTGCCTCTGAGCATTCAACACGCAGTAAAAATCTTTTCACTCAAATTACATATCTGGTGAACTTGCACACAAAAGATGATAACCTTAAATACTGTACTGCCTTTTTACTAAGCATCACAGAATATGATTATTCTGTTTCAAAACCTGAAAATGGCATATGTTGATATGAGTTGCAGACGTGCAGTAATAAGCAAGTTGCTGTTACAGTGAAGTGAACATTTTATACCTTGAATGAAGAGAGCTTCCCAGTGACAGTTTAAGTTGTTATTTGCATCAGTCCAAACATATTATATGTGGTGTGAGGATTCTTTATGTGTACAGGAATATCTCTCACTGGACTTGAAAGAATTGTCTGATGGTAGTCTTAAGAAAAATGCATGTCATAAGGATTACCAGAGGTGCTGGAGTCTTGGTGTTTGAAAATGGTTAGGATGTGTACAAATTATGTGACAAATGTTACCATGTCTCGCAAGGAAGAAACTTCACTGCAGGGAAATGAGGAGGTTTGCATTCTGGTTGAGGTATATACTTTTTTTTTTTTTTTTTTAAGTGAACTTGAGGTAAAGATTTATTTACGTATCGTTTTAAACATTCCTTCTAGAAGTGTTGAGAGTAACTGGATATGTGTGTTGGAGAGAATGATGTATTTGAATGGTGTCAGTCACAGTTACACAATTTTTGTACTGAAGTTGGTGAAAATTGCCTACTGTTTTTCTTTCATTTATCTTGTCTTTGGAAGCTATTATCTTATGCCCGAGGTCTTACATAACCCACTTTCATTAGTTGGGTTAGTGGTGGTATGGCAACTCTATATTTGATTAGTTAGAATTGCATGTAAGTCAGTTGGGCAAAGAAATATTCGGTCAAATAATTAAATTAGATAATTAAAATAATAGTGAAGAAAATTAGTCGACAATGGCTGACCTATACTAGAATATTTAAGACCTCTTACTGTAATTGGTTTCATTGGAATGGGATTTTGTTGTACTGTACAGTACTGTATTTATTATCCCTTCTGTTTCACCAGCTTCCTCTTTCTACCTATAATTTCTTAATTATTGTTGTCAAAATTTAAGCAATTATTCAGCCAGATAAGTACAAGTATAGGACTCACGTTGGATTTTAGGCACATATGAGGAAAAAGAAAGATTGGAGAAGAGCTCTCCATCATCAAACATAATAATATTTAGAAGATTAAGACTGTTGAGTCCACTTGTAAGGTGCTGCAGCAATCTTCCCTAGATACTGTAGAACTGTACATTTTTTAAAGAAAATAATAGAGAATTATTGTACAGTACAGTACTGTACTACATTACTGACAAAGTTTGAATCTGGAAATCATGGGTGCCATCTATGAAGATATTCCTTTCTTTCTGTGTGATTAACTTGTTATTATACCTTTCTCTTGTATTTATAGAGTAACCCCATCACCAGGCCTATAATTATGCTTCCTACTACTAGCTAATATGAGGCCTGAGAGGGAGTGAGAATACTGCCTAATTACAGTTGAAAACAGGGATGACTGTGAGGAAAAAGGCTTGATGGATAAAGTGGATGTTTGGTGATTGAAAGTAAGTCATTATAAGTGAGGTATGAGTGGAGTGGAGTCGAGAGTGTTGTTGGTGCATCAGTTTACCAAATGAGGTGAAGTTAACCTTTTGCTGTACATATCTATTTTGTTTTATTTTAATGTGGGTAAGAGACAAGGGTAAGAAGTTTGTTATTTTCCTTAGATGACTCGGGAGGGGGAATTAAAAAAAATGATTAAGCCACCGCTCTGCCCTTACTAATATTATTAAGGTGCCGGCATACTAGCCATATCTTCCCCACCTTTATCAGTACCATTCAATTAACATTTACTCATACCTGTAGCAGTATGTGTCAATGCCCTGAAGTGTTTGTGTTGACTGAACAATGCAGATGAACAAAGGCTGTGGTAATAATACTGTGTAATATACATTAGTGTGTAAAATACCACCTGCATTAACAATGTCATTGCTGTTTATCTTTTGAATTTCATGGATGCAAAAGAGGAGGACATGCATAGCCAAGGTGTTGCTATTGAATGAAGTGCATATTTAGACAGTTGTATGTTCAACAGAAATATGTTGGCCAGAGGCTGCCACAAACACCATGTTGTATTAAGGGACAAAGGGAGAAGAAACTTATTGAAGTTAACATATTGATGTAAGTGTGAGGGAAGAATACAGAGGCTGTATGTTGCTGCTGCTGGCCGGGTAAAGGGGAAATATTACATTATCTGGCAATGGAAAATAAATTGTGCTGTTGTACCAATACTAGGTTTATTATCCCTTTATGCTGTACAATATTTAAAAATGAACAACTTACAGCAGTTGGTAATGCATGCTGCTTGGCTTGTTGGTGTTTTTATATCTCTTTACATCTCTGATGCCTCAGGGAGTGACCACGACAGAAGACTCCAGTTCTTCCTGTCCTGTTTCTCTTACCTCGCTTAGTCAAGTCTTATGTTGCTCTCCTCATGTACTGTACTCTTCCACTGCATTTGCCCACTGACTGGTGGTCTGTCTCACACACCAGGTACCGCTACTGCACTAAAGTTCACTTTTGTAAAATCCCCGTCTTACATTATTTCCATGTGTCTAAACCACTTTGGTGTGTTTCACTCGACCCTCCTAATTACCCCATAATCAACACCAATTGCCTTCTCATTCAGACCACACCTCTCATACACATTGCCAGTTTATTTAGCCTTAAAAATTACTGCAGTTGTTGATGTTCTCCCGGGGCAGAATGGCCTCCTGCCCCACAGACCCCTGGTGCACTCTGGTCGCAGTGTATAAAACAAATGAAAATAAAGTAGGGGCTGGCCCTATATGCCTGGGCTACCGAAGCACATCCCAAGGAAATGGGACCAGAGCTTACTGGACCAGGGAGTCTGGGGGCCTCTGACCGCCAGGGAGATTGGGGGAAAGGCATTGATCCCACAGCCAGTGCTGTGGGCCCAAGTCCATGTTACCACAAGAGCTACAAGTGGGGCTGTACCTTCCATGAGACCAGCCCTGAAGGGACCATAAGGGGGAGGGAGTTTACACTGCTGCATGCAAAGGGAAATGCACCCCCGTGTGCTGGCGGTCCACACAGCAGTGGGAAAAAAAGAGGCCTCCGGTTACAGTACACCTCACATGGATTTTTAATCTATGCGGGCAGATCTCGTCAAATCCACTAGAAAGTGACCAGATCCTACAACAATCTTTATTCTAGCCCTGTGGGGGATAACTAATATTCACAGAGAATAAAGTCAGCCCCACTGGGCCCAGGCAAGGGTGTGGTAGAGGATCCAAATTCGTCATGTTTGGATAACCAGCCCTCACCAGTAGGAAGGGGTGATGGAGAGGTGGGACAGTAAATACAAAAGAAAGAAAAGGAACGGAGGGATACATGAAGAACTAAAAAGGATTAGCTGGTGCCGAAGGGACGCCAAAACCCTTGAAGTACTGCCCACGTCTCCGCAGGCAATACTGTACTTCCCTTACGGGGACTGCAGTTGTTTTAAACATCCCTATTCATATTATATTCATTCATTTTCATTGTGATGCATTGAGGTCATGGTTTTATAAAAAAATCAGCAATATGCTGAATACTGAAGAAAGGTGTGATGTTAGTAAATTGTTTGATCAAAGAGAAAAGGAAAGTGGTTTAAGATTGTTTGGGCATGTGGAAAGAGTGGATGGATCTAGAATGGTAAAAAGTAATGGAATCCACAACCAAGGCACATAAACCAGTGGTAGGAGGACTGGATGCTTTTATAATTGTCATATGGTATGGAGTACATGTAATGCAGTACAGTACACAAAAGTATCCATGAGATAGTGATGACAGTCACAGAAGATGGTCAACTGCAGTAATCTCCTGGGCTCATCTTCCTTACTGACAGCTGGTATGTATGCTTTTCACTCCTGGTGTTTACTGTGTCGGTAGAGGAGGAAAAACCTTTTTGTTTGGAAGTGCAGAGTGAGGCGGGAACAACAAAATTGGATTGCATATGTAGCAATAGAAGGCGTTTGGCTAGCTGGATACTGTAATGACAAGGGACAGAATGCTTTAAATTGTCTTTTTGTTTGGGCTGCTTTGTTCTAGACCAGCCAGAGGCAAAGGCACTTCAAGCTGCCTTTTCATTAGAGTTGTCTCATGCTAATTCCACTTTTTGCGTCCAACAAGGTAAGAGTTCCTCATGTTACTCTCGTATTGAAATCGCTTTGAGCTTGGTGTAGCCTACAAATCGCTCCTCTATCTGGTGTTTTGTCAGTCTTGCCTGGAAACGATTGATTAATCGAGGATGAAAGAAGACTGACCTAGGCCTGGAAGACCCAGTAGGTATGGTATTGGTGAGGAAGAAAGTAATTAGAGACGGGACAACAAGCATGAATGTGAGCAGTTTTCTGTCGTGGCTTGAGACTTTGAGAGGTGACTGGTATTTTGGTAGACTCACTGCTTTTGTGTTGCAGGTCTGCATTTTCTACATTCATTCTACTTCTTGGGGAGGGGGTGTATTGCCTATGGTGATGCCACTCCCTTTCGATTCTTCAATTATCCCTTCTTTTCGTGTATTTCTTTCATGCTTCTTTAGTCTTTATCAGTGATCACTCATCACCTCCCTCGTCCTAAAATGTGCAGGCTATGGTCAGACTGGTCAGTCTTTCATCCTCAATTAATAGATTTAAAGAAAGGGAACCATATTAGGAAACCATATATAGATGTAAACAAGATGAAATAAACTTTAAGCTCAAGAAAAGGCAGAATATTATTATACGAACAGCACAACTATGACATTTAAATACTTCATGTAGCGCCGTTGTAAAGGCAAAATTTCCCAAACATCAAAGTGATCATACACTAGTAAACAAAAGTACAAAATATTGAAAACACCACAGTAGCACAGTCCATAGTTCATAAATTCATACTGTCAACTAAGAAGTGAATAATACAACTGTAATTTGTGTTCAAAATATGGGTATTTCTGCATAAAAGGTCCACGTGGCCAACATTTACAATTTGTGTATATTTCACAAGGGGACAATGTAATCTGTTCATGTGTAATAAATTTAAGAGGAGATTGCACTTATTTTTGGTATAATATCATATCGAAAATTTCAGCTCTTCAGAGCCTAAGTTCAGTGTTTTCCTGTCATTGTAAACATTGGACAGTCCAGGTAGTCTGCCCAGGTTAGGTCCCGGTAGTCTGCCTTGGTCCTGGTTTGGTTAGGTTAGGTCAAGTCAAGTCAGGGTAAAAAAAAGTTATCCTAAATATTCTGGGCAACAATCATTAGAACAAGTAAAAATATGCATGGAAATGTATAAAATGTGGGAACAATCCAGGTGGATCTCTTATGTAGAATTACCAAAATATGTATTTCAGCTGTATTTGTAGAATTGCAATTGTATCTTTCATAATCAATGGGGTTTTTGAGATGACATACCAATAAATCTTTGAAATATTTAAACCAACAACTTTGCAACAAGCTATATAATATATACGGTAGTTACTTATGAATTATGGTAGAAGTTCGGTGTTGGTAAATATGGAGCAAGCAAATCCTCCAAACTATTCCAGATAATGAGCTACTGTACCATTTATTTTGTTCATCTGGTCCTGTTTCCTCGCATAGCCTACTTTGGGGGAATCAAGGCACTCCAATGTACTAAAAGTGTTTATTACCCCCTTAATTCCCGACGTCACGAACCTCAGAAAAACTGCCACTTTTCACCAGATAAAATAATTGTTTACGACAAAGTTGGGGAAATCCTCGATCGGTGATCTCTTTCCCGCATGATTTCGGCCTCATAAAAATGTATAATTAGAGGTGAAAAACTTTTCTGATTGCTCTCAATTTTTTAACATAGGGCATTGTTCTTTCAGAAACATAGTGTTTTTTTGTTTTAAGCAAAAGGTGCAGGTATGAACTAATATAAATGTTATTAGTTCTGTCAACCCCTGTACTATTTTATGCTTGTAATTGCTGTTTTACTGTATGTTGCACACCAATTCTTATCTATGATGTTAATATAATTACTGAATAATAATATCTTAAAGTGCAGACGTACGATGTATCAGTAATTATCGCGGGGAAGATTTTACAAAATACA
Source organism: Petrolisthes manimaculis (assembly GCA_034508575.1). Classification (NCBI taxonomy): domain Eukaryota; kingdom Metazoa; phylum Arthropoda; class Malacostraca; order Decapoda; family Porcellanidae; genus Petrolisthes; species Petrolisthes manimaculis. The sequence continues at coordinate 111,903 of JAWZYT010002395.1, read as the reverse complement.
TCAAACTCGGCCAACACTCAAGTTCCCCAACTTCCATATTAAAACCACTGGCAATCACACGCAACCCTTCAGTTAGTGACCCCGGGAATTAAGTCACATATCGGCAAAGGGTTTAAGAAGGATAAGAGCAGGACCAATAGAACATTCATGGTGTATACGAAAGTGTGGTAAGTTACTGGTGTTTGTCTATGGAGTCGTTGTACCACACCACCATTACCAACACCACGAATGTTCTTACAGAGTTATTGAGTTACTGCCAGATGGAAACATGGCGGATGGATCTCGGTTTTGTGCTGCTATAAAATACAGAAATTGTAGGAAGAAAAGCCCGGATTTGTCTTCTTTTCGATTCCCAAAAGATAAGGAAAGGTGAGTACTGGTAATATAATTATTGTCAGTCACATTTTTGCACAACTGATTGAGATCCCGCTGAAGAGTTATCTGTATTATTCTTTCATTTTAGCTTTGATTTGTTGTAAGCAAAGTTAGCTAATCAGGTAAGTTATACAGTATTCTCCTTAACTGTTGCATTGTTTTATCTATAGATTCATGTGGTTAATGAGTATTGTTATCTTGTAGGTCAAAGAAATGGGTGCAGAATTCAAGAAGGGAAGATCTTTTGGGGAGAACATCGGAGAGTCTGTTCCAAAGTTGTGTGTTTTGAGTTGAGCACTGAAGACAACTACTGTGTAATTCATGAACCCAGACAAGAAAAAGAAGCTTGTGAGCAACAAGATCCAGAGTGAGAAGGTCAACCTATCTGTCAGAAAAGGTGTGAAATCACGTGCACCATGATGTCAGTGTGTTAAGAGGCTGGAATACCTTGACAGAAATGCTGTAAGTTCATATCTGTCACGCTCAGCAGTTACATCTCCCGCCTGGCCAGACTCAAGATCTACCGTATGCAATGCCGTGTTACTGTGCAGTGTTTGGATGCAAATCCTTGTTTACCAAAGATGGAAATATACATTTCTATTCATTTCCAAAAAATGGGGAAACTCGTAGCAAGTGGGTTCATCTGTGCAGGAGAGACAAGTCTTTCAGTGTGTCTGCAGCAAGGATATGCAGTCTCCATTTTGAACCTACTGCTTATCAGAGAAATTTAAAATATGAACTGCTTGGAATGCCAGTACCAGCATCCCAAATAAGATTCCTACCTGAGGCATTACCAACACTGCATCTACCTATTTCAGAAGGTGAGATTGGAGTTATGTTAATATTTTAATATCATACTAGTACCAGCAATAATATTGGCTTTTTCTTTTCTGTCCTGTATCACCTTGTAAATTATTGTATGTCTATTGGTTCATATGGAACATAGTAATTGTGACTTTACAGACATCCCCAAGTCTCCAGTAGTGAAGGAAGAGTTCATTGATGACAAGTCTCCAGTACCGGTAGTGAAGGAAGAGTTCATAGAGGATGAGTCTCTAACAGTAAAGGAAGAGTTCACTGAGGATGAGTCTCTAACAGTAAAGAAAGAAATCAATGAGGTCCCTCTATGTCCATCAGTGAAGGTGGAAGCTGTTGAACACAATTGTGACCTGGATATGTTCCTGTCTCAAGAGATAAAGATGGAGACAGAGGTTGAAATTGATCCCCTGGAAGTGTCCTGTTCCCAAACCCCAGAGGACATAGAGGGTACTACAACACCTAATGGGACCCATATACTACCAGTGTCAGGTTTGTCTTGGCATGTGTGACCTTGAGTTCATATCATGTACAGTACAATGTACATCAAACAATGGTTATAAAATATGAATTTCCTTAAGTTTGGCACCAAAAATTTTGACATGTGCGAAGTAATGTAGGGGCAAAAATGTTTCATTGTATAGGTTATCTATGCTCATATTATTATAATGTTTATGTATAGCCTGAGATGATAGGCTTAATTTTAGTTAGCAAATTTTGTTTTAATGGATAAAATGACAAAATGGGTAGTTTGTGAAAAGAGGCATTGAAATGGTCATGCTGGAGAGTAATTATAGAAATTAATTAAGGAAGGGTTGGAATATGGAGTAACAGGAGTGCAAGAGTTATGAAAGCATGGTGAAAGTACGGTGAAGGAAAGGCTCCGCCAAGAATAAGATGAAGTGATTGGGTGGAGAGGGATCTATGTGTGGCACAAGTCATTACAGAGAATTAATTCCAACAAGAAAGGTTTGACTGTATTTTCCATGTAGTTCATAGGCTATTTAGGTTACAGAGAGGTTTTATGCCTCCCTACTTGGTTTATGTGCAGTGGTGAGGATGTCTTAGCCAAAGTGGTACACTGAGAAGGAGGTGCAAATATAGCTGCCCCTTTAGGGAATATGGTATCTGTCATTAGTTAAATACTGTAGGCTACATGAAATGCTTGTACTGTAATATGCAGTTTTGTCTCTTGTCAGGGTGCTTCTTATTTATTATGAAATCACAATTTCTTGGTTGCCGACTCTTTTCGTATGTGATATTATCAAGAGAAAATTTTAAATTGGTTAATATCTTCCTTAGAGATCATAATGGAGAACAACAGCAACCAGTGTCCAGTGTGCCAGAAGATATTTATGTGGAGAAGCAGTCTGCGGAGACACCTGCGGGATCATAGTAGGGAGCGAAGGCCATACACATGTGATATTTGCTTCAAGATGTTCCCTCATGAGGCCAGTCTGTCCAACCACAAACTTTCCCATACTGGGGAGATGATGTATGAATGTGACATCTGCCTCAAGGGTTTCTTCCGGTCTGACATCTTTACGAGTCACACACTGAAGCACAAAGGGATTTCACGGTACAAGTGTGACATCTGCAACATTGGGTTCTCTCGGTCAGATTCGTTCATGAAGCACAAGGAGACTCATGCTGTTTTAGAACCATATAAGTGTGAGAAATTATCCAACCCACCCCCCACTCTCAGAAACTTTAGAAAACAAAATCCCAACCAGGACAGTGAACAGTATCAAATGCTGCAATGCACTCTTTAACACACCAGACTCCTCTGTGCTGTGAAATAACATAATCCCAGAGTTATAGTACAGTACTGTACTAGTACAGGTTACTGCTGTGCCAAATATTTTGTAAAGGAGTTGGAGGACAAATGATTATAACATAAGTGGGGCAAATATTTAAAGTTATAGTTGTGCCTTCACTTTGTTTGTAAATGCCAGTACACATCCATTGTAGAGAAGTACAGTCGTAGAAGAATTCATGTAGGCAACAAAAGAGCATAAGGAGTCATAACATCTTCACCTATTTGGCTACCAATAACCATTCTTTCTGCCTGGCTGCATTAGAACTATCCATGGCTTCTTGATGGATGAGGTATTTCCCCAGCTCTGTCAGTGCTACTGGGTTCAGATCAAGGAACAGGGTCTTCATATTAACTGCCCTCAGCTTCATAATTCTTCCCTAATTGACTGAAATGAATCCCCTATGTTCTCTCTCAAGTGCCTTATACGGTTTTCGCTCATACATCTCTTTTAACTCATTTTTTTTCATGGTAGTTGTCGGTACAGATGTGTATTTTAATCATTAAAATAATAAAGAAGTACAATACAGTATTGTTTCTGAGATACAGTACTTGAACATTAGAAAATGCATGAAATTGGATGTCATCATAATCATAAATACTGAAATAAGATAAAATGAGAATACGCTACTAATTTTCGGCAAACTGTAACCAGAATACCAAAATGATAATGTGAAGGATATCAGAGTTCCTAACATGATAGAAATACTTTTCATTTTTTTTACAGTATAATTCAAGACTCAATATTGTGCTGTACATCCCTACACTTTGGGGGTCAAGACTGCTGGTCCACTATTATGTGAAATGGAAGCACTTTCCTGTAACTTTAGTAGGGCCACCACAGAAACAGAATTATTGTCAGAGACCAGATGCTAAACTGAACTTGATACAGACTACAGGATATTTTTTTTTGTAATTTCAAGTTTTAGTGAAATCTATTATAATTAAGAAATTAATTATGCAGGGTTGTTCTATTCATTCACAGTTCCTCAAAGTGTATGCTGTGAGATCAATAATATTAGAGATCATGTACATGATAGTTCTTGGTTATGTAGTATGCGGTAAGGGCATCACTCATTTTCCTTGATGACGGTTAAAATGCTCTTGAATGCTAAGTTCATTGTTGATGTGCCACACATTTCTACTGTTGCACCATCCTGCCATTAACCTCCAGTTCCACAAAGGCATATATCATCAATGTACATTTAAAGCTTGATTTTACACCAGAATACATTTATTACAATTTCACTTAAATTACACTTCATAGATTTAGGCTAAAAATGGTGTTAAAAGGCCAACTATGGAATTTTACTGAGGGCAATCCAGATCACTAAGGCAACTCCTATAGCCTACATTTTATCCTCGTAAAAAATCAATCTTGAAGTATTTACAATATTGAATCTGAACATTTTCTCAAAGCTTCATCCATGTCTTATGATTTGGAAGTCACTGTTATCCAACTAATACGGTCCATTTTTAAGAGTGTAACACTTAATTTTTTTTCTTCAAAATATCGGTACAGTACTTCAATGATATCTACCAAATTCGAACATGTCATATTAAATCACCAATAAGAAATTCTTACTTATCACATACATGTAATTTAAACTTGCAACACAAACACTGATTTCCACTCGCAACACAAAAACTGATTTAAACTCAAACACACTTTCTCTCACATATGAAATCTAAAGAATGTTGGAGGAAGACTGATGGATTTTAGTACTGTGTTGAGTAAGTATATGTCGCCGAATATGACTCTTACTTTGGAATAATTTACCGCACTCTTCACACTTGAAACGCTTGACACCAGAATGGGATAGGGTGTGTTGTGATAAGGTCCCCTTTTGGGTGAACCCTTTGCCACATTCATCACACTTGAATTTTTTTAATCCAAGGTGGATGAGTACATGTTTGGTTAGATTACTTTTGTGTGAGAACTGTTTGCTACAATCAGGACACTCAAAATTTCTTAGTCCTGAGTGTATGTGTTTGTGCTGAGTGAGATCCCCCTTCCGTGTAAAGCATTTGGCACATACCTCACACTCAAAATTCCTTACCCCATTGTGGATTAGAGTGTGGCGGGTGAGATTGTTACGATTCTTAAATCTCTTGCCACACTCCACACACTCAAAGTTTCTAGCATGTGTGTGTATGAGTGTATGTGCAACCAAATTGCTACGATCGCTAAATAGTTTCCCACACTCCCTGCAGGCATGGTTCTTGATCCCCGTGTGCAGATGTTTGTGTCGTGTGAGGCTGATCTTGTGGGTGAACTGTTTACCACATTCATCACACTGGTATTCCTTCACCCCAGTGTGAATTGGAGTGTGTCTAGTTAGTTCACTACGACTTCTGAACAGTTTGCCACAGTGGTGGCAGTTATATCTCCAGTCCTGTCGCATACTGTACCATCTATCATGCCTTCCTTATGTATGCAAGAGGGAGGTGCTGTAAAGAAGGTTAGTCCATCATGTAATGTACTGTACTGCACTCTCCTTAGGATGTATGACCATCAGAGGAGGTCACAAGGGAATTTGATGTAGAAGCCTGGAGTTTTAGAAAATGGTTCAATCAGCCACGGTCACATCCCCATATATTCTGTCACAATTCTACCTCAGCACCTGTAAATATTAATGGAATTAGAAATGATCCCACCAATGATAGTTTTAAGCTTTACCTATGGCACCTACCACCTGCCCTTAACATATGGATAATCATATTATATACAGTACAGTATACAGTACATGTCCTAAAGTCGAGTAGGCCTACAATTTCTTAATTTCAAATTTGGGTCTTTTTATTTTTGATTTCACATCTTTCCTTCAGCTATTCTTCCTTTCTTTTAATTAATGTCAGTGTAGTTTGGCCCATACCTTATGTCTCTTTCCACTCTGTAAAAGTTTTAATTTTTCATATTTTCTCGTAACATCTGCTCAACTTGATATGGTTCCTCATTATTTCACCTAACCTAACCTAGACCGCATCAGACTACCTGGACCTAACCTGGGCAGACTACCGGGACCTAACCTGGGCAAACTACCGGGTATAACCAGTGTAAACTATCATAAAGTGACTGGGGCAAATTTTCAGGACCTAACCTAATGTGGTAATATTGATCAAGCCTAACCAAAAACCCAGTTATTCTGTAATAATACTTTTTTTTTTTTTTCGTAAGTTCTTTATTTACCTTTTAAGTTCAAGTTGTGGGTCCCGCAGAGGGCTGCTCATGGCCAGTATAAAATAATATGTGGGGGATTTACAGGGGGGGATTAGGATAAGGGTGGATTGGGTCAGGGACTGCGGATTGAGGATTAGGATGGGGAGGTAATGATTGGTGATCCTATTTCTAAACGTGTCAAGAGTGATGAGGCTATTAACTATTATGAATTTATGACGTGAGATGGGAGATGATTCCACTCTTGGATGCTGCGGGGAAAGAATTAGAATGAGTGCCTAAATGCTATTAATAAATATATCAGTGCTTGTCTGGTATGCATGGTATTGTAAGTTGTGGCTGCCTCTAGTGGATCGTATACTTGTAGGGCGTAGATATGTATATTTATCTATAATTCTACATAAACTAACTTGTTTGTGATTTTGTTGATTTGTTGACTTGTCTGACAATGTCTTTGTATCTGTCTTCGTGTTGTCAATGGTAGAGACCCTATATAGAGTATCTAGTCAATGGGTCTAGTTTGTGTCTTGTTTAGTAAAAGTCCCAACACTAGGGGAAAATGCCACTATATATATATATATAATTGCGAAAAATTTATAAACATTGCAATAATATCCAAGACATCATGATAATGGTCTATTGAACATGAAAGAAAACTAAAACCTAAATGCATAAACTACAGTAAATCGCGCGACGAAGCCTCGGATTTATATCCTTGTCGCAGGGAGTCAGTCAAGTGACAAAACATATATCTTATAATTGCTAAACAAGAGGTTATATATTAAATATATTAAATAGTGTGCTTAGTAACCCCCCCCCCCCCCCCAGGAACTAAAAGGATAGCTAGCTCTCTTATTAGCGTCTTTATATGAAGATAATAGATTGAAACTACCAAACCACATAACAACTACTGTACTATATAGCCAACATGGACAAACTACGGTCTTGACTCTCGGATATTCTAACAAGCCTATTGCTGGAGTTTTTTGTTATAATTCTTTGCTTGGGAAGTGGGCTACGTGTGTCATGTAGCGATCGAGGTGTTTTCATGTGTGTGTGTTTTTGTATGGATTCAAAATGATAAAAAGTATATTTACATTAACTTTTTGAGCAGTAGCGGAGGAAATTTTTTGATACCACAGTCCCTAGCCCACCTGAGTCGAAGCCCGAGATTTGAAGCAGGGAGTTTCTGGACGACAGTCGACAGTCCACCCAAACCATCACAAGGCTACACACATTTCGAACCAATGGAGGCTTTGAAAGGGCTGTCGTCCAGAAACCACCTGCTTCAAATCTCAGGCTTCGACTCAGGAGCAGGTGGGCTAAGGAGTGTGGTATCCGAGTGCACTTTATTAATGGTTAAAAAAATGTTGGGAGTAAATAATTGATGAATTTATAGCATTAATATAACTTTAGGGTATCCAGATAATTAAAATATTATATCTTAATGTTAGTATTACTGCCGGTGTCTCAGGATAACATAGCATAATTTGTTATAATTATCATTGTACATGGCAGCTGGTACTGTAGGTCTGGTCACGTGATGAGTGGGAGGGTGTGTGTAGGGGGTAACCAAGGTGTTTACTGGACTGACTGACATTTCCGGCGGTTAGTTCGTCAGATGTATTCTCTCTGGGTGGATGTTGCTGCTTTGTGTGGCTTCATTTATTGGTAAGCATTTCGAAAGTTCCTCGAGTTGCCCGACCGAGTGATTTACATATGATTCAGTGATGGTTACTTTTATGTACAATTTCAAGACAGTGTTTAAATACCAAGCTTTCAGTGCAAATCACAACAGGGGATTGGATTAGTTGGAACTATTGTTATGGAGAAACTGGGGAAATAACTTTATAAAGATTGCATATTGCTGAAGCTGTTGAACTGCGCTTAGTATTTAGGAAATAATATAAATTAATGTAAGTATTATTACCGGTGTTTCTGTAGACCTAATTTTTTGGCAGGTGGTCACGTGAGGAATGAGGGTACGAAGTTATGAACCCAGCAGGTGTCGACAGGCCTTCTCCTTCGATCACTGCCAACCTACAGTCTGGCTGTCTGTCTGTCTGTGCAAGAATGTGGCTGTCCTGATGTTTGCTGCAATAATTGGTAAGTATACTGTATATACTTTCAACAGTTATGACCAAAGATATGAAAACGGTGACAAGTATAAGATATATCAATACTGCCATTTATATTTCACATGAATCGTAATAGGTTGAAATAGCCTCTTCGAGATATCGAACTTTTGGAAAACGTAAAGAAATATTCATGAATTCATATGTTTCAGATGTGATGTCTGTATGGATGATGGGGAACTGTATTGGGCAAGGCATCAGCATGGTCAAGTTGGCTCAAGAAATTCAGGAAGCTCTCCAACAACACATAATTTAGTGTTCCTGTCTAAGTCGTTGGCGTGATTCTGCAACTTGGCCTAAGAAGGTTGGCACTACAACATTTTACTGATATGGGTTAGTGATAATTATAAATAGACTTAATCTCCATTCAGGGATGAATTATTGCAACATTCACCCATACCATCACAATCTTAGTCTAACTTGGTTCATTATTATTATTATTATAGCAATGTTCGTATAGCCTACTAGCCTTGTCGAGGTGGTTTAACTGTAGGCTACTAGTCGCGTCATCGTTTACCTATTGCACTGAAGATAAAGTGGAGTCAAGAGCCGAAATTAAAGTTTATGGTATATAGGTACAAGAATATTATTTAGGTATTATACCAATGTACCACAAAATATAATGAACCTATAAGGTATAATGTGGGCAAGTGATTCCATAGTGTGGGTGAATTGACCTGATACCTGCAGTTATGTAGATTTGCACCCACCTACTCTGGGTTTGGTGCTCGTTTCCACGGTAATTAAAATGAGGACGGTAAATGTGAACGCACCTTCTCGGTAGTCGTTCATGTCTAGTTCCTGGAGCCAGTATATAAACGTGGCATTGAGAGGAGTTAATGGGAAATAGAGTAAGCCAGGCAACCTACCCATTTTCTGTATTAAAATCCCCCCTACCCTCGCATTCCTTCAGCTGGTTGTATAGTTTATAATAAATATGGTATGGATTACGACTAGTAGTTCCTCAAGTTGTCTACCGGGCAGCCCCGAGTCTCTGAGGAAGGCCATGGCCTGAAACGAGCTTTCCCACAGTGCCCTCAGAGTATATTGTGTTGTTGGCGAATGTCGTTGTGTGCATTGCAGTCTTCCATAATGTGTTTAATAGAATGGGGTGCTGTGTTGAATCCGGGACAGTCGTCCACAATGGGTTCATCTAGCTTATTTTATGCTCGGAAGGGCCGGGAGGATTTAGATGGGTGGATGTCAGGATGTCGTGCATATAGCTGGGTGTTATTCTTCAGTGTTTGGATGGATTGGAGAGTAATTTGGGAATGGATGTGTTTCTAGAGACTGGTTTGGGGTGAGCAGGATACGAGATGATAGTATTTGTATATGGTATCGAGTATTGGGTGTTGTATTGATGTTCCTTGGCATGTGTGGGTGCTGCAGCAAGTGTTTCTGCGCCTCTCACGTCAAGGTGGTCTTTGATTTTGAGGACTTTGGTTTCATGGTGTAAGTGGTCTGTAGGTGTGGTAGCTGTGCAGCCTGTGATTGTCTTTAGGTCTCTTTTCTGTAGGGTGTTAATTGTGATGAGTCTCAGCGAGGTTTGAACCCCAGGCAGGGCTTGCATAGTCCATCACTGATCGAATATATTGTTTGTATACTGTAATTGTAGATTCTTTGTCCAAATGTTGTGTTGGCAAGTGATCAGAGGGCTTTAATTCTATTCATGCATTTGTTTTTGAATGTCATGGATGTATTGTATGTTATGCCAAGTATTTTGGGTATGTGTGTGTGTTGTGGTGTTCTGCGTTCCAATTGGTGAGAAGGGCGACAGTTGACTTGGTGTGTACTATTTTAAGTCGGTTTGTGGTGAACCAGGTATTAAGTGTGTTGAGGTAGGGCTGGAGGATGAGTGGCTATGTCTGCGTTTCTGTGTGTACATGTGGTGCCTGGGGTGTTGGTAAGGGTGGATGAGAGTACAGAACCATGAGGAACACCATTGGTGAAGTTTTTAATGTTAGATGTCTGACCAGCAAATGTAACATGGTCCAAGACCATTGTGACAAGAATATTAATCTGTTGTCCAAAACCACATCTCGGTTATAAGTTATTCTTTTGAAATTTACAATAATAGTTACCAGTTTCAAATCTTGCATTGATAATGTCTTAAGTTATGGAGGAGGCAAAAACACGGTAAAGAGTAGGCTACCCACCTTTGTGTAGGCTGTCAAAGGCCAGACTAAAATAGTTTGTTTGATCCAAATCAGTGGTGTATGGTTTGCATTGCCAGGTGTGGGACTTTCTTAAATGTAAAGATTTCATTCATGTTACTTTGGACATAGGTAAACATAAAATTAGAGAATCAATTCCGTGTGTAAGCTAGTCAGTCAATGATTAGACTAGAGAATAATAGTTTTCCATAAGTGACTTTTGTATTGTCAGCTTAGTGCTGAAGTAATTGGAAATGTTCTTACATATTTTGCAGAAGAGAGCCGTCATGTCTACGGGAATAGGTCAGTGTTCCTGTTTTTATATTGTTACTAATACGTGTTTTCATCCTGTCGATGCAGCAAGGAAACTAGTACAACAGGAGAAATGGAACATGAAAAAAATGTTCAGTCGGAGCCATTAATAGAGGGACCATTTTTTAAGTAATAGATGGGTACGGCAGAACCTGTCTCGATAAATGGTTACTATATCTGATATGGCAACTCAACCCTGGGTGTGTAGAATAAATTATGTTTACGTAGTAAATATTTTATTTCCACTTTAATGCCTACATATAAACATGTTATTCCGTAATTAACTGGAACAGGCTTTCAAAGAAACAGACTGTTCCAGTTAATTTATCTAATACATGATCAGTTTCTTAACAGTTTAGAGGAATACATTGCTTTCCCACTCAAAACTAGAAATAAACAAATAAAAATACATTTAGGCAATTGGATGATTCATGAACAGATCTGCTGGACTATGAGACCTCTAAGCTCGCCATATGATGAGGGAAGGGCTGTTAGTCCATACAAAACTTAGTTTGAAGATATTCAAATAAGTCGCATTAGAAGCGAAGGAAACTGGAGTGATTGACTTTGCTACACCTAACAGTGGAAGTACCAACTGGGACGAGGGGTGAGAGGGAGTTTTAAGTACCTGGGGACAGTTATGTGTAAACATGGAAGTATGGAAGGAGAAATTAGTGAAGGGTAGACAGGTCATAGGATCACTGGGGAGAATAATGAAAGGTAGAAGTATGGGTATGGAAGTGAAAAGGGGACTGCGAAATAGTATAATCTTGCCAACACTGATGTATGCGTCATGGAGTAGGGCACATCAGTCAAGAATAGGTGCTGTTGAAATTAGTTTTGAGAGGTGCATGTGGGATGGAGAAAGTAATGTGTGTATACGAGATGTGGTATGAGTGAGAAGGCAATTGGTGTGGAGTGGTTGAGAGAGTGAAACGTTATACTATGAGGTGGTTTGGACATGTAGAGAGAATGCAAGGTGAGGAGTTTGTAAAGGTGTATGGAAGTGAAGTTGTGAGAGTCAGACCACCAGTAAGATGGCAGAACAGAGTGGAAGAGTATGTAAAGGAGAGAAACATTAGGGGGAGGGCTGGAGGGAGTGTTTGAACGGGGAGGGCTGGAGGGAGTGTTTGAACAGGGAGGGCTGGAGGGAGCGAGGCGTCAGAGCTATAGATAGGGGGGGGATGGAGACTTGATACCATCAATGGTTGTGAACTAACGTCAAAGTCCCATTGTTACCACATTAGTGTATGTGCCTTTGACTCAACGCAATCATTTCACCTGCTTCCTCTTGTTCCTGAAACAAAAACAAGTCAATTATTACTTAAACTACACTATTACCTTGTGTACAACTAAATGCCAAATAAATTTAATTCGAACTTATGTAAAATTTTACTGAACACATGACTAGTATCAAAACTTCATGCAATACACTTACTAAATACTATACAATTTTCGTTCTACTTATGAATTACTTGTGAATTACTTTTACCAATCTGATTCAAGATTAATACACAAAACTTATTATTCCTCAATCTTCTTTTCATACGAGTTTTTTTTCTAACAAATCTCATTTGAAACGCCAAAACATGGAAATTGACAAAAACAAACCTGTATATATTGCAGGATGTAAAAACTAGTTAATTGGTTCTTCGGTAGTCCAGTATTAGGTTAACATGATAACCACTGCCGCCAGGATCAATACACACAGGCACTGGTACATACAAATTGCTACGAGACACTTTCCTTCCTGCAACACCAAAAATGCATCAGTATTTGTCAACTATATTGATTTTTTGGATATAGTAGTACACAGCACCTTGATTACTCCAAAGTATGCCAGGAAAGACAGGAGCAAAACAAAAATAATGAATGCCAGCTGCTTGGAATAGTTAAGGGTAAGTGCAGTGTAGTTAAATCTGGAGCAAATTATTCCTATAAACTAGTCTAGGCAACAGGTCCCCATGATTTTTGTTAACCTGGTCTTTTTTGGCATACTTTGGAGGAATCAAGCCACTCCAATGTATCAAGTGTATTGCCCCCTTAAGGTGGTATCACCTCACACCAAGGCTGGAACCAGACACTTCATTGATATGGGTGAGATGCGATACAAGGTGTACAGCTCAGTGAAGGGACGAGGGACAGTGGAGACATTTTGTCCACATCTCTGCAGGCAATATCCCACCCTACGAGGGATGGCAGAGATACAAACAGTACGGGTAGGTAATGATTGAGGGTGAAAGAACACCGCCCTAGGCCTGGGAGGTCACCGAGGTGAGACAGCAGCACGATATTAAGATAACTAAAAAAATTACAATTAAGCTGGGGAGCACCATTCTGCTTGCAGTGAGCTGGGGAGTACTGCTTGAAATGAATTGGTGACTGGTGAGTACCGCTTGCAATGAGCTGGGGGAGTATCATACTGCAAGAGGTTTGGCAAGCATACAGAAGGGAATGGTTCAGATCCAGAGTGCTTTTTTTTTTCATTAATTGCGCCGTAGCGTCAATCAAGAGGCATGCAACTATACGTACAAGTAGACAGAATCCATGAATCAAATTACTAACACACACACACACACACACACATATCTTGAAAACATAGCTGAATGAAGTACAAGCACGCAGACAAATAATTACATTATGACCTACTTAAATCCACCAAAACGAGGGTGGCGTACCAGAAGCTCCTCCAAAACCTGATGGTTCAGCAGGTGTCGACAAACCACATCAAGTGGCAGGCCCTGAGGCAGTAAGTGTCGGACAGTGGGGCAGGCAAGGCAGTAGTGCTCTATGGTGAAGAAAGGGGATGGAACGGTTCCGAAGGGGCGCCAGAACTCACAAAATACTGCCCACCTAGGCCAAAACTTGCTGAAATGTCCTGAGGTAAAACTAACACCCGTAATGAATCCAACAAACACGATCCTGGGTATAACTGCATAAAAGGTCCACGTGGCAAACATTTATGTGTATATTTCACAAGGGGACAATGTAATATGTTCATGTGTAATGAATTTAAGGAGAGAGTATACTTTTGGTACATTGGAGTGCCTTGATTCCTCCAAAGTAGGCTATGCCAGGAAACAGAGCCAGAGGAACAAAAATAATGGTGGCCTGTTTGAAATAGTTTGGAGGAATCATTTGCTCCGGATTTACCAACACTGTATCCTCCCCTTAAGAGGAGATTGCACTTATTTTTGGTATAATAGCATATCGAAAATTTCAGCTGTCCAGAGCGCCTAAGTTCAGTGTTTTCCTACCATTGTAAACATTGGACATTCCCGGTAGTCTGCCCAGGTTAGGTTCCGGTAGTCTGCCTTGGTCCTTGGTCCAGCTGGTTTGGTTAGGTCAGGTCAAGTCAGGGTAAAAAAAACGTTATCTCCTAGATATTATGGGCAACAATCAATTGAACAAGTAAAAATATGCATGAAAATGTATAAAATGTGGGAACAATCCAGGTGGACCTTATACAGAATTACCATAAAAATAATAGAAAAAAAAAATACCTTATGGACTTTTTTTTTTTTTTAGTCAAGATACGTTTTGTTGAAATAGATGACTCAAAACAATGGCGGGGAACTGAAAGGCACACCACTACAAAAGTGAAGACTCTTTCGTTGCCAAGTTTATAAGAATTTGTAGTCCTCCAAAGTATACCAGGAAACAAACTACCGGTAGTACTGCACCTTAGTAAAGACCTTAACATATTTCATAGGACAGTCCTTGTAGAGTTGGCACCTGTCTTGTAGCTCTCCTCTGTACGTTTTCCAGGGCAGTGATGTCCTTCGCCTTATATGGGCTCCATACCGGACTAGCATATTCGAGGATTGGTCTAACAAGGGCCACAAACAATTGACGAAACACCTCTTCATTCAGACATGATATTGTACAGACGTACAGTAAAACTTTCTTGTTAGTGATATATGGTGTATAGAACTGTGGGGTTACAGGGTAGCCTACTCCAGTCAATAACTCATTTATTAATTGGTGAGTGACAGTGAAGCCGAAGCGCCAGAAATCTCTCAACTCCAGACCAGAAGGGCATATGTTTCATCTCTGAGGTGTGGTAGAAACTGTGGGTAGTGATTCGTGGCTGTACTTTGGTTTCTTTCAGTAACTCTTAGGAATACTGTATATTAATACAATTACATCAGAGATACGGGCAAATTTTCAAGGATATTTAGGTTACTCTAAATTCTGAACAAACTTTTAAAGAATAATAGTCGAGGTAAACTGAGAAAAATCTACTTTATCTTTGGAATGAGTAGCTATGGGTACAAGTTGTGTAGAATTTTTTCCATGTATTGGCCTTATACGTAACTACGTTTTCTACCTTGTAAATTATCCATCAATTCGTTCAAAAGCTGAATGGTAGCTGTAATTTTTGCTCTTATATCAACGTCTACTGTATCATGAACTTACTGCATTATAATGTAGGCTTACCTGTACCACTTAATAATTAAAATTACGCACAGTATGTGATATTGGCAGATCCACTATATGGACCGTGGGCAGATCTTGCCGGCTACCGAACTGCACCTCCAGTCCTCCACGGTCAATCCACGTAGGACTACTTTAATTAGGAATGTGGAGCACAAACACTTTGTGAATGACTACTAATAAACTGAAAAAGTATAAATAATTTCTGAACGCCCAATGAATGTAGGCTATATACCAACCTTCGGTAAGCTGTCACTTCACTTGGCTTCAACACTTCCCTACCCTCTCGCTGCTAATTGTGAACTAAAGTTAACCCACAGAGTTAGCGACTACAGTGTCCAGCGCATGCGCAGCACCGGCAGCACGGCTCAGCTCAGGAGAGTTCGGAAGACCCCTGAACCAAACTGTTTCAGTATCACTTCGGATGATTCGACTCTTGAAAGGTGATACTCTCTCGATTGTAAATTGGAGCGCGACTGTTCTCTCAAAATTGTGCCACTAAACATATCTCCAATAATAATAGCAGCACATCTTGTGCATTAATTTGCAATCCACATTCCCTAACCCATCAGATTGAAGCGAAGGTTCGGAACAGGGTAAAGAAAAAGGGGGGGAATCTTTTGTAGAAAAAACCCTCCATAGACACTCATTCATGCCTCCGGAAACTAGGTAACTGTGCAATCATTTAAATTTGCCACACACTAGCAAGAAGACTGATCAGTCGCTAGTCACTAGCCTACTGCCTACATATTATCATGCATCACTGTACAAGTATGATTGACGAAAAGCTTGTTGGATATGGTTCAGTCATTTGCGCAAACCATCAATTACACTCACACACGATTGTTATGCCTGCACAACCACCCAGTTTGCTTAGGCATGATTGATAGTCTATGAAGGCCATAAGGACTAATGGAAGTTTTGGGTGGGCTGTCGTCCAGAAACCGCCTGCTTCAGATCTCGGTCTTTGACTCAGGTGGGCTAGAGACTATGGTAGCCGAGTGTACATATATCAGCCATGTTATTAGGCAGGCTATAGGAAGTGCAGGACTGGGTCTGTTCTGTGTACAGTTCTCCTGAACAGCTCTTGGTCTACCCCTACTTCACACTCCAACATTTTCCTTTGTTAAAATTTTCGCGAGTGACTTTTAAAATAAATTATATTCACCAATAAAAAAAATAATGGCACCTTAAAACATAATACTTCGTTTCCATGGTTTAATTTTATTATTACAGTATCATAAACTTTCATGATTTATTTCTTCGATCCTTGCTAGATTACTACATCCTTGGATTGATTTTGGTCATGCTCCATATTAGTCACAGTTCTCATATTATGATAAATGGCCTCCATTAAGAAGGTCATTATTACATTTGGCTTAGCCCGATGCTTAATATTAACACATTTACACAAACCCAAACAGTACACTACTTCACAGTAGGAAAGGAATGTCATGTTCATCTATTGTAGACTTACCTCATGTTTACTTACTCATTGTATTGTCAACTATGAATCTCAATAATTGTAAGAGTGTTTGACAGTAGCCCGCTGACAATTAACCTTCTTGAAATAGCTTTGATAATATAAAGAGGGAAGATACTGTTCATCAATGACCAAAAATAGGGAAAGCCAGCATATCTAAATACCAATGTCACATCATACAGTTTTTATTGATTTTTGTGCTGGGATTCAGTCCTAGTGCTACAGTCTATGAAGCCAAGCATTCTTTGTAGTACTTGAATGCCCAACTAGAATTACTGTATGTACAAAGTGTTTACTACGTAGTACAAAATGTCTACTGGAAATTATGTTAATTTTAATTTTCCTTAACCTTTGCCTATAATGAAGTGTATTCTGACAATGAATAAAGTGTAGCCTACTGTACATCTTTTTTTAATGCCGTCTTGTCATGTGATTATCATGATCTGAAATCTTTGGCACTGATTCAGTACACCAGGCTGCACTGCTATGGAGTCCAGTAACCCTTTCAAAACTATGATGTGAAAATTAAAGTAAGTTTGCTGATCTTTGCATAGTGTTCTCAAATATTGATTACAACATTTCATTCATGCTTAAGTACCAGAGAGTATTTAAGTATGCAATACTTTATATGTACAGTATAAATGGTTAGCTTTGAGGAAAGAACAAGGCAATGATAAACCTTAAATAAGAATATTCATCAGATGCCCATACAGAAGGACCATTAGATGAAAAACTGCATAAACCAAAACTTGAGAAAGGGTCATATGCAAGAACATCTGTGGTGTTGACGATGGCGTGGTACCGGTATGATGACCTTGTAGTGTGTCTATGGAGTCATTGTGCCAGTACCATGTCATCGTCAACACCATGACCGTTCTTGCATACAGCTCAAAAAACGATGTGGATAAGGTCAACTCATTAAGCTAGGAATACAAAGGAAGAGGTAATAAAATGAAATGGAGGAGAAAAATAAGAAAATGAGGAAAATAACATACAGCACAGAAAAGGAAGCCTATAATGTAGCAAGAAAATTATATTACCATTAGACAGGAAAAATAGAAAAGAACCCCATACCGAATGAAAAAAGGCAAAATCACATGAACAGTTAAGCGGCAGAGAAAAAAATATAAATAAATGTATGGGATTCAGCCAGAATATTGTACTGTACTATGAAAGGAAGCATCCCCAAAATGGTACTGTCATTTTGAGGACAATCCACTAAGAATATTTGACATTGATGAGGATGTTAAACTGATAACAAAGAGGTGGACGATTATAAGAAGTGAACATCAAATATCTGTGTACATCCACGAGGGCAACTTGGGAGCACAGGAAAAAAAAAAAATTCTATTAGTGCATAACAATAGAAAGCAAGACAGATGCAGACTACTTGACTGTTTATTACCAGCACAGTATTCACACCATCATCACATTTCCTCCAGTCACTTTATCAGTACCCAAAACAAAATCAGGAGTGTCAGTGTTATTTCTGCCATGAGGTTATTTCACAAGTGGTTCCCTTGAAAATTATGCTTACTCGCTACTTAGAATGATCTTTAGATTCAACCAAAATAAAGTTTGACTTGCATGCCGGATGCAATCTCTTCTGGCCAAATAAGCACGCCATTAAAGACAATTTAGCTGAAATTTTAATGTATTATTTAAAGACTGTATTGTATAGAGCGTTTCTCATGTATGTTTCACTTGGTTTGAAGCGAGAGGTTTGTGATGATTCTTAGATGGTTTACCACCTAAACCACTGCAAATTTGATAGTAATGTACAGTATGACCATAAAGAGGAAACATGACACAGGGATAATAACTGTACTGTATATAAAATCTTATTCACAAAGTTATGTTGTGTGTGGTCCTGCCCTTACATATTTCCAAGACTCAAAGCTCTTACTTCTCAGTCCTTCATCGAGCTGAGAATGATCAGAACCCTTTAACTTATATTACCAGGTTGAAGACATTTCACATAATTGTTTTTGTGACCCATGACTACAAAATACTCATACAAAATTAACTTCTATACTGTATGTTCCACTCTTCTTCAAAGTTAAGCTTCACCTTAGTCTATTTTTTTTTTTATTATACTGATAAATTTGTCTTGGCACTGAAGTGTAACCATACTGGATTAGAGATTGGTATACAGAGATAACTAATATAATAAACCATGTGAATCTCTATTATAATGTAGACCTAAACGCCGGGAACCACAGATGTATTGACATTGTGTGGCTTGTTTTAGTTTCCCGGTGTTAAGATTATCTTCCTTATTAATAAAGTATACTGTACAGCACTACTAACTCTAACTATTGGGTTTATATACAGCACCAGACAAAATATAATGGCATGATATGAAGGAATACAGTCAGCTGTTGTCATTGACCTGTTGTACTAAGTGATTGCTAACATACTGTACTCAGGTGTGTGTGATTTACAGATATGTGATATATATAGTACAGAACTGTATATAGAATTTTGGGTTTTAGTAATTCTGTTATCTGCACTTCATATCTGCTTAAAACTGCATTAATTATGTTTTTAGTTTCATTTAGTCAGATGAAACTATTTATTGACAATTTCATTTGGTTGTTGATTAGCAGTTATTAATTACTGTACTGTATTACTGTATGAGAAATTTTTAAGACAACACATCCATCTCAGACTCAAACAAAATGTCTCGACCTTCCAACTGGATTCACAACCACTGTAACTTTGTCTGCAAGAGTATGTGTGGGAAAGGAAGTCAATGTTTAGTTCTTTAGCCAAGACAAACAGTACTTTCCAAAACAGATACTTCAACTAAATGTCAAATTTATTTATTTGGGCTGCTTAACTTATATTTGCAGTATTGATGTCCCTAATGATACTCTGAATAATTAATGCCACAAGGGGAGATCTGATAATTGACATCATTGTCTGAGTCACTAGCCTTGTTAAACAATGATCCTTGACTATACTATACAAACATATTGTAAGGGTCATAGTTTCAGTGAGTGCTATCCCTCTATCAAGTACACTGACAAAGCAAATATTCATCATACTGTACTACATGTACGTACATACATACAATGCTTTCATTGTCTCTGATTACAGTACTTGTACTGGTAGTCACTTCAATTTCCAAAATTATGATAGATAGATGGCAACATTATACAATATATTACAGTAGTACAACATTTGTTTTTACATGAAGATAATCTATTCATGGCTTCATGT
Source organism: Petrolisthes manimaculis (assembly GCA_034508575.1). NCBI lineage: Eukaryota > Metazoa > Arthropoda > Malacostraca > Decapoda > Porcellanidae > Petrolisthes > Petrolisthes manimaculis. The sequence goes on along the minus strand of JAWZYT010002395.1, from coordinate 91,973 downwards.
TTAATGCTGGAAGCTTTGTTCAGCATTCTTTGAACGTGAAAATAATGACTGGGGTACAAACAGTACCAGTTTATAAAACAACTTTCGGAAGCCTCTTTTCTAAACTATATTTTTAATGTAAAAAATCTCAATTTGCTACAAATACAAAAATAATATGTGATATAGAAGAAAATGAATACTGTACTGTATGCATCTTTTTCTTTAAACTAGATGCTAGATAAACACAACCTTGCTACTGACCCAGGATGATGACTATTTAAACTTAAAGGCTCTATATCACATGCAGAGTAAAGTATTTGTAACTTTATACAAACACTGTCCATTGTTTATTATAATGTTGTTTATGAGAATAACTGCCAACACACTTTTAACAGTATAATCACAATATTATAAATAAAAACATGAAATAATGTGTGTAAAATATAACACAAATAACATAAAATATTCTCTGGATCACAGCTAGATACTCAAGTGTATAATACAAAAGGGGAGACTATATACAGTATACAATACTTGGCTGGAGGCTATGATGAGAGAGGACTTCTTGATGCCATGGTTACACATGGAGATGAGACTGGAGTGATATTGGGTAACATAGGAAGTGGGAGAGGTGGAGATGGTAATAAAGATGGAAGGTGTGAGTGGGAGGCTTGTGAGAAAGGTGTGAGTATAGGGTCGTCCATTAAGAGTTCTAGGTTGTAGCGTTTCACAATAACTGTGGCATCATCTGGTGTCATCTTGTGTGTGGTGATCATATGCTGTTTCAAGTTCCTGAAAGAAAATAAATGTACATACAGTATATATACTGTACCGTATATACTGTATATGGTTTAGACTTTAGAGTATTGTTACATTAATAATGTTTTACAAACTATGGTCAGAAAATGCTATGATGACTAAATCTTGCCAAAAATACAATAATAAACTGTACAGTACCTCACTTTGATTTGATTGTGGATTCAAAAGTATCTATTGACCCAATAATTGAGGTACAGTACTGTACATTTTATATCATTTTGTTACCTAGGCTTTGCTGTGATAAGTAAATGTACTGTATAGTACTTGTAGAAGAAAATAGGTAGTCAGTTTCTAAAATAAAATACAATATAGTAGTTAAATAGGAATGCAATAGATGGCCTACCATACAGTACACAACTAAAGAAAGGCTATGTGAAGAAGCACCTAAGCCCTTGTACCAAGCAAGGTGGGTGAGTCAAATACTGTGTACAGTATATGAAACAAGCCGTGTACAGTAACATGTCTCCACCTTGAGGGTACCTATGGTTGTGCCAGGCACAGTAAGGCTCAACTTTAGTTTTCCAATGGGAGTAAGGCTCGACTCAGATATTCTTATGGTAGAGTCCAGCGCTGTACAGCTCAATAATTTCTATCCTACAGTAGTGCTGAGTGTCATAAGGCTCAATGCAGTCTAACTGTTACCCTGTAACCCTCAAGTTGACCCACATCTCTGCCTTCTACTACTGTACTGTGAGCTCAACCCATTCCAAGGATTCAAGGGAGAATACCATAATCATTCTCTACTCCATCACATAAGCAAGTACAGTAATACTCATGCAACTACAATATATTCATCCATCAATACACCCATATGTATGGAGAGGCCAGTCAGTTATCATCAACAGGCATGCAGAACATACAATAATATCCACAATAACAAGGAGAAAGCACACCACACACAAGGAGCCCAAGCACTGACAGTCAAATAAGAGAAAAGAAAGGCCCAAACAACCAATATACTGTAGGTAAAAATATGGAAAGTGCAATAACATTGGATCAAAATAGGCAATCACAAGTGCAAATCTCCCAGTTTTTCAATAAAGTAACATGCATATAATTGAGTACTGTATGTAAATTAAATATTACCTTCTCTGACTGAGCATGCGTCCACAGGTGGGGCAATGACATCGTTGTCTTGATGGCTGAGTATATGGGGAAGAGGAGCATCCTAAGCTGATATCACCTGCCATTACAAGCTTACCATCTGTTGGATCAAAGTAGCAGACATAAATATTCATTCAAAATTTTACAGCAGAGCACAAACAGTGTTACTGCATAGGTAACTTTTTCTCTAATGGCGAGGTTGTTTAAGTGAAACTCGGTCATCAATAATCATTATCAGACGTACTGTACTGTTCAAGTCAATATTGGTTCACTTGGCCCATCCCCACTCCAATTTCAAGTTTGCTCATTTCAGAGAGGTAAAGAAACTATTGTGCATGATTACTTTCTATACAGTATACTGTATTTATGGAACCAATAATGCTGGAGAGGCAAACTTTTAGGTGACAAGATTAGGGAATATGCAAATATTTTACTATATAACCTGTACAATCATATGTACAGTGGACTTCACTTCTACATGGGCTACTCAGCTCTGACAATGTTCTCAGTGTACAGTTACCTGTAATATAAATCCCCAACTCCTGTACAAATAATGAAATAATACTGAGAATACTATGCATACAATTAACAACTTGTGGGTACTGTGTATTTATTTACAACTAATGCCTCATTTCTTCCTAGAACTCAAGAGGTTGGCAGCCACGGCAGAAGTCTCTCCAGTTGTCCTGTTTTGGGCATCTCTTTCTTGTACAATCAAGCTCTCTCCTCTTACTCCTCAATTTCTCTAGTATTCTTCCACTCTATTCACCTACAGTACTTGATTGGTGGTCTGCCTTTCATACCAACTTGTGGTTTGTGGTTCATATTTCAGTGTTATTTAATTTTGGCAGTGCTGAGTAACCCTCATGAGAATGAAACCAAAAGTATTTGAATAAAATCAACTAAGCATGAACTTGAGTACAGTAATGGATTGTTTCCTTATAAAATACCTTAATGAGTTGAGGACAACAAATTTCCAATAAAGCCTTCCTTGGAAAGTTTAAAATATCTGTGGGATCATAAGGAAAGGTAAACAAACATATTACTGTACTGTACTGTACATGTACCAAGAATAATTTACATTTTGTTGCCACTTTATGATAGCAGTGCTATTCATAATGCTTAAGACAAATTATGGAATTTATTGCATTGCCAGCGTGTTTACTGTACATAAAAACATTATATAGTATACAGTAGTTCTAAATACAATTATATCATAAATGTTACTGCTCATATAGTAATGCATATCTACATGACAACTTAGATGTATGGAATAACCAAGTTAAACAAGGAATTTGGGATAATATTTACCAAAATATGAATGAGCAAAAATCTGTTAAAGATAAGCTGCAAAAATTTGAGAAGGAAATATGATTAGTTGACACATTAGGTGTTCATGGGAAATCTGTCACAGGTATGAATGCATATTCAGGTGTTGGACAGTGCTTCTCTTACACTCTGTTATCTATTTCAAATTAAGATATAGAACAGGCCAAAGCAATTAAAAGTTTTCTTAAATTTAGTATCAATTTAAAGTAAAGATTCATTGAGGATTGTTGAAATAATGTAACTTTGTTTTACTGTACATTTATTATCACAGAATATACATTCACTAAACCAATATGACAAACAGTGAAATTCTGTAAAAACATTTAATGAGCTAAATATGAGGCAAAACTAGCATCTTTCACTTGCAGAATTTTAAACTAAATATGAGATCATTTTCAAGTACAGTACAGTACAGTACAATGGCCCTTAGATACAAAATGACAAACATTAAATTTCCTTCAAAAATGGCAACAAAATTATTTGGAATGTACAGCCAATGCCATATTTGGTCACATTTCATACATACAATATATGCTGTCATGCCATATACCTGTATATACTGTATACAGTATAATTGTACTATATATATATATTGTACAGTATCACTATTCAATTTGGTCCATAAAAACCACATCATATGAACTGTAAAATCTGGTATTACAACAGCAAAGTTATATTCCACATACTTTCTAAGTATAGTCATGAACTTACAATTTAGTGCACAGTATTCCCTCACTGGCTAAATGAATGATTACACAAGTACACTATTCACTTACATGTACAGTATTCAGTCATTTAGGTTTATCAAACCTATTTTGGTGCAATCTGTTTGTATAATGTTGGGTATGTGGGCCTTGGCGTAGCATTGCCTCTATTTCAAAATTACACACGGTTGTCACCAGAGACTCTGGCCTCTTACTAACAGCTGTTCTGTTTTTCAAGATTTTTTCATATGTGGAGAAAATTCATAAAGCTGGTACAGGACAGGTGCCAAAAGACTATAGAGGTTGTATTTGTTAATACTGAACTACCAACAGTGCCTTATAGCTTCTGAGGTATGTACCTTCTATCCCAAACACCAACCAATTATGTGAGAAGGGGAGCCAGAGCCTCTTTTTACACCACTGTAATTTGGCCATACATGCAATGCATTATGTATGTCTGGTCACTCAGTATTACTGTACTTCAGTTTTTGTTCCTACATCCTAATGGTTAGGTGGAGTACTAAACTTTGGATAATTACTGCACCTTTCAAGGCTCAAATACTTTTCAGAAGGTGTACAGAATGCAGACCAAACCTGCTGTAACTGAAAAAAATATTCTGCACTCCTGTTGCAATTCTGCTTTCCCAAACTTCAAAATTTTACCGTCAATTGAGCTAAAGTTCATCAAAGACAGATTACTGTATACTGTACAGTATTAGAAAGACAAAACTAAAAATAAAACACATTAATTTATACATCACCAATATATAAAAATGAACATATTATGGCATACAAACCAATTAAATCCACATCTTCATCCTTCTGTAACATATTTGAGATACTTAACACTAATGCAGGACAGTACATCATATAGATTAAAGCCTACAATGACTATTTTCATACTATTGTATAATGATAGATAAATTATCCATGGAATAATGAAAGGGAGTATTAGCAGATGGGTTGATAAACATGTACAGTACTGTATCAACATCAGGCCACATTAAGGTGTACCTGAGTCATAAATGATGCTCCTTTTACAAACTCTCTACAATATACTGTATGTGGAAGATTTGTACTGAAGATGAAAGCTTTAGTTTAACTCCAGGGCTTAGAAAACAGGAAAATTATGACAAGTAATTACACAGGTTGAGGGAAAACTGAAGCCAAGTTTTGATTCACCTAAAAATAAAGTACTGTACAATTCTGCCAAAAAGTTCTCGAACCTCAGGCCACGATTGACATGAAAATGACAAGAACTCGGCTTGTCATCTCAGAGTGGTTGGCATTCCTCATGAGATGTAAACCAATGGTGCTTGTGTAGCTCAAGAAGTTTTTGGTTGGAGTATAAAATCATTATTTATAATTAAAATACAGGCCTTGCTGAGTTTAAGTTTTAAAAAATCTTCCACACCACTAAATTTGTTTAAACTGCAATTCCTGCTTCATATTAATTTTTTATTATTCTGTACTATTTTAGGTAATCTGTAGCCAGCCTGTAAAAGCAAATGCACAACTTAAGAGTAAGATTTCTGGCTCACACTTTACTCTACAGTACAGTATTAAAAACACAAATTGTGACTTTAACTTAGCTAATGCAATAACACCTATCTTGGCAATCATGTAAATGAAGAATGTGGCACAAGACTCACAAACCATAATTAACATACCTTGTGCTGAGCTAGCTTGGCTACCTGACCAAGAAATCTGAACAAATAATACATACATTCCTGTATTAAACAACTCTCATTTTATACCTGAATTTCAAAGGTACAGTTTGGTCACACTACAGTAAACTAAATTTTACCTTTTTATAAACTCTACTGTATCTCAAGTACTTTTTGTCATACTGTACAATTTTTTGTTTAATTGGTAAAATAACTTGATAATTTCTTGAACAATAAAGCTTACTGTTCCTTGCAATAAATAATATTTTAAGCACAGTATGGAAACAAAACATTCATTGTTGTTACTGTACTACCATCATGATAAATTTTCATTGTACACCAAGTATCAGTGACAGGTTTATATTATAAAAGTTATGCTATACTGTACAAATAATTATATACTGTATCAGTTAGTTCACAATAAAAGAGATAATCTTTTATCAAGTGATAACCAATGACTGCAACCAATGATTGTGAAGCCTATATAAACATAATAGTTATGAAAAACTGACACCAGTTCTGAAAGGCCCTCTGGCACTCTATGACAAAAGGAGAAAACAAACATACAAAGGAAACAGGCATATGGAACAATGAAAAAGTATAATAAATAGTTTCCCACATAAGAATATATCTCCCGTGACATAGTTTATACTATTTAAGAGGGGTTATTAGTGAAGGACTACAGTACAGTACTGTTATACAGATAAGAAAACAGAGAGATAACTTAAATACAGTATGTTAGTGTTACACTGGAAAATAATGTCTGGGTTAGCTCCCATCAAACTCTGTTTTGAGGTATAAAATTAAATACCAAAGAAAACTGATGTGTTATTATTACAAAAAGGAAAGGGCTTGTCTAATGTAGGTGGATTAGAGGTATTGCAAAGAAGGATGAATGAAAATGGCATGGAAAACTAGCCTACTTTAATAAATTTTACATAGATGTGGTAAAACCATAATTTTTCTATTAATAAAAAAAAATTAGAAACTGGGTTTGAACTACAGTACCAATCAATGATTTTGATCTGGATTCTCATAAATGTAAATGAAATAGTTAAGTCAAACTCATTTACTTGTAAACTGAGGTAGAAGAAATTGAAGCAATGAAGCCTTGTAACACATTATGCAACAGATAAAGAATTAGTTGACTTGAAAATTTTATCAACCAGATACCATGGCTTACCATTAAAATGGGTGGTTTCTCATTCACTGGTAATAAGGATATCAGAGAGGTGTGCACTTAGTACTGTATATATGTACAGTATTATCAACTGTTTTGGTTTCACTATATCCTAGTTTTGTCTGTGTTTTACTTCAACCACACCATTAATCTCTCTCATTGCATATTTAGGTATCAAAATATGAACAATATCTGTCTTCTCCAGTTTCACATCTTTCTAGTAATATCATTGTCATTCAATATTTTAATTCTGTACAAATACTGTAAGAAAAGAGGGGTTTGATAAAGGCTCAGAAAAGTCACTGCTCTGGGTATTAGAATTGATGAAAATAAGACCGTTTTCTAATAACTAAAACCCTCAATACTTTTTACACAATAGGGCATGGTAAAATGGAATGGTAATATTGTCACCCCATTCTCCTGCATACTTCTCCTCCTCTGCAATTTTTTCAAAATTTCTGTTGACACCTGTTGGACCTGATGCCATCTTTCTTCTTCATCAGTGCTCTTTCCTTTGTGTGATTTCATTTTACATGCTTAAGCATAACTGTGGTATACAAAGGCTTCAGTCCTTGGATAGCATATTTCTACTAACACTAAAAACAATTTAAAATATCACAAGAAAACCCAGTGTCCAAGAGTTATAGTCAAGCTGGGCAAAGTTATAACTGCAGAAAAGAATTCCACAATTATTGCCTTACCTCTGATTCCAGAGAAATAAGATACCTTTAGAATGTGGTTAGTGACTGGAGAAAATCTAGCTACAGTTTAGTTCCTGACTGCAAAATATACCGTATGACATTTCATTAACTTTTTTTGAGGTGTGAAGATAGGGAGGTCACACTAAATGTACAAATTTGCAGGCAACTTCAATTGATTTCTGAAAGCTCATGAGATATTAAAAACTGTTGAAAATTTATATACAGTATAATCTCGAATTCCACATACTGTATTTCAATTTAGTGGTTTTAAATGTAGCAAGTTTTTTGGTGGCACTTAATTGCCAATGTTGTGTCCAAGGATCACATACTGTACAGTATTACATGTGGATTCAAATAAAGCAAATCAAAGTTCACTTATGAGTAGCCATCTTGTGGCCTTCCTGTGCTCTACTGGTTTGTAAACTAACACATGAACAGGACAAGTACAACACGTGTTGCCTATGTACTTGATTTGTGTGCGATATATGTCTATTTTACCATCAAAGATGGAGTTCAGGGAACCAATATACAGTAGTACAGGTATTTCCCAAATAAGTTCATTATAAATATAGTGAATCTAAATTTCCCAACCTTTTTTCTGGTACTGTACTGTATGTATAAAGTGCAAAACTTGAGATTATCCTGTACACATATTCATACCTAATCAGAATAAAAAAATATCTGTTATAAGTTTAGAGCATAGGACAAGAAAAATATACGTTACTTGAATGAAACCGTACATCTACTGTAGTTGGAAGAGGAAGTGATTAGAATAGACCAACTGGTGGTACAATATATACCATATATAAAAAAATATGACTGACTGTTGGCAAAATTTCTACTGTGTATCATACAAAAAATGATCAGAGAAATTTTAGCCTCAGTAACTTAGAAAATACATTGGAATGTAACTGTTAACATCCTATATAAAATATTTATTGTGTTACAGAACTGCACTATAAAACCTAGACACAAAACATGCCACTTTATCTAGTAACAACAGCTAAGTATTCCTTGACAATACTGTCAGCTTTAACTGGAGTGAGTCTGTGGAAGTTAGACATAAGATGTTGCTTCAAACTGCGCCTCTGAGCTATGTGTCTACCACACAGAGGACAAGAGCAGCTTTGGCGTGATGGTGAGGTGCATGTATTGCTCTTCCCTATACCTCCCGACACCTGCTGAATAGATGCTGTGGGCACCAGGTGGTGATTGGTCAGCAATGGGTTAGTGAGATCAGAGGCAGCAAGCAGAGTAGAGGTGCAAGGGTTAGTGGTCCAGAGGTCAGCAGCATCACCTGAGTCGTGGGTAGCCAAGGGATCGTCATGCGTTGCTCCAGTAAAGTTGGATGTCACTGCAGCAGCCACTCCAGTGTTGGTTATGTCCACAGTAGTATTGTTGTCATCACCAAGGGAACCCACCAAACTCTCCAGTGCAGACATGGTGCTATTGCCTGCAAAAAATAATTGGTGTAAATTAGACACTGTTCAGTTACCAGGTTAGATGGTATGCTGGCAAAAAAAAACAAAAAAAAACAAAAAAAAAACCCTCACAATGGTTAGTGGGCCTCTCACATCACCCCACCATTCCTTCTTCCTTGTGGTCTTCTCAATCACTCATAAGAATATTATTTTACTTACTGGATTAGAAGTTACTTGACTGGATGCTCCAGTACTTTTGGATCAATCTACAGCTACTGTATTTTCTTTTGTTTGTTTCACCTTCAACATGGCTCTGAAAAACAACTATTTTACCTTAAATTGCACATAATTTTAAAGAATAGCACTCTTTTTGGCTATGGCGATTGCGTTCATCAAGCTAAACTGGTATTTTAAAATCTGGAAATTCTAATAGCATCATTTACTGTAAATTTGTAACCAAGTGTAATTTGATAATTGTCTTCCATTCATTGTTACCATTTGAAGGTAAAGAGGGAATAGAAAATGACTGTAGAAACAGAACAGCTACTGGCAATGAATCAAGAAGAAAAAAAGACAAAACTGAGTTTGCTGTCTCCTTTTATAGGACAACCTAGATGCTGCAAATAATAAAGAAGAATGTGACTTTCCTTTCCATTTTGTTTATTTTACATGCAAATTATTTGAAAATACTGTACTGTACTTACTAAAAAAAATACTTTTGATTTTAGGAATAAAAAAAAAGAATAAAAATGTTAAAAGTTGCTCAAGTTTATTGTACTTCTGTCAACAATCCTTACAACTTACAATAAGGAAGATACAAGCAGTAAAGCTATGAGATCAACCTCTGGCAAACAGATTTTATCTCCACAAGTCTGAGGTGAGTCCGTGAATTAACGTCAGCGGCCTGACATTCATGCTTACGAATTTCATATTAGTCATTGCAAGAGGAAATCTGAGTACTGTGGAAGGAGAGGAGGATGAGAGGCACTTGTGGCATTAAAAATACTTCAGTTACAGAGATTCTTTCAAAGGTACGAGAAGGGATCAAACAATAGATATACTGTACACATTACAATATATCTGATGCCATACAAAAGTGATTGCTCTTTGTTAATGTCTTGCTAAGGGAAATTTTGGCATCCATTTTCTCTTATCACCACCACTGTACTTTTGGTAACAGTGCCAGGAGAAATTCCTTTGGCTGTAGTAGGTTTATAATGTTATGAATTACAGATTATTGCTGCCATTAGAAATTTCTTTCTCATTTTTATTTCATTGATAGACTTTAGTACTGTTTATCTAACAATAATTCATTATCTAATGAGGGTAGAAACTTAATCTTGTTTTTCTTATTTCAAAATACAGTAAGTAATACAATTTGCTCTTTCTGAATAAATAAAGCTGTAACATTGTTGTGTCACTGACTACTGTACACTTTCATTCAATACCAGAAGTTCATTCCTAGTCAGTAGCAAATACTGAATATTACTTGGAGTTCCCAGTACTAAACAAATAAGTGAACAAGTTAAAAATGTACAGTACCAGCAAGTAAAATGATTATGAAATGGAAAGGTCAGTGATGATTTTGTGCTTCCCTTTTAAATTACTGTGTACAGATAAAAAAATCTTACTTAGGTATTCTATCGGCTTCAAAGTTCTAGCCACAGCATATACAAAAGTAGATACTCTATGTAACTGATAATACATTAACAACCTCAGGGTTGGCTGATACACATGTGGGCATCATCTAACATATCATCTTATGTATCAATGATTCTACTGTATAGTGGTGCCTCTTATATGCTTAACTTGTATTCAAAATACAGTATGCTATATGCAGTTCATACATCTCAGTCAATGGGAACCCAATCTTGAGTAACCCTAAAAGTGCTAATATATGTACCAGTAGATTTAGTACAGGTAGTATTACCTGAAGCATATATTATTACTGTATGTAGTAGTAGCTGTTGTAGTCTTTGATCATTATGTCAACCCACAATGACAAAGTGAAAATGGGCTAACACTACTAACACATAGATACAGGGTGCCTCAGGAATAAAATGCATTCATCATCATTTCAAATGCCTTGTTTCCCCTAGGAAACTCCCAATAAAGGATGGCCATAACAGTACTGCTTCTAGGCTACTATGTTAAGACACACTTCTTTTGCCTGTGCTACAAGTCTCTCTCACAACGTGGAAGTTTTTCTCCATTAAATTGTTGCTCTTTCTTCTCTTATACCATAATAATTTCTCCAATTATCTGACTCCCATTTATCCTGGCCAGCATTCTGTCATTATCCATTCTCTTTAGATTTCGAAACCACCTCAAAGACTTTCTTTTTACCTACTCAACCACTCAACAATCATTGACAAAAGCATGCTCTTTTATTCCAATTAACTCATACACTTCTCTATTACTTATCCATTCACACTATTCATATCAGCAGCCATTCTTGAGATAATTCATCACTAAAAGTTCTCAGTTTAGAGAGATCCTTATCATTGGCTAACTTCATGAAATATTTATTTAGCTTTTTTGGCAAGTAATGTTCTCAGAAGGTACAGTTGCCTCAAGGTATTCCTTTACCCCCTCTTTTGTGTCTGGAGTAGATGAATGAGACCAATCTCCCTGTTGAATCATATTTACGGATAACACAATGCTTCACTGTTTCTGAATGTGATTCGAACATGTCCAGCGATGCCACATCCACTTCACAGCCACCGCAGGGGGTCAAGAAATACCTTGAGGAAACTGTACATCTGATTTACAAACATGACTGAAATTTTATTAATGAAAACACTATCCTCAAGAGAAAGTAAGCCGTTTCACTTCCCATCCCTATCTATTGATTTACAGTATGGCTTTGAAGCCTTGCTCTCTACAGAACTCCCACATGGAGCTGGAAACAGTAAAAGAGTTTCAAATATTCCCTGTTCCAATATTTCCTGAGATGATTAAGCCCTTCCCTCTCGCTAACATTCCTTTCTCTCTCATATCGTCTTTCACTCTGTTTACAAATCTAACTTGTGGTTTCCTGTACACACCAGGCATCCCAATATTGTTCATTAGTCTCCTTCATAACTCCCTCCATGTTCAGAGTTCTACCTCTCATCATTCTCCTCATTTTCTCCTACAATATGTGCAACTCAATACATAGTACAGTAGTTCAAAATTGCATAAATAATCAGAGAACATTATACAGGGTTTTTTTTCCCATGAATTAGCTAAATAAACTGTTTCTGAAGTTAATCACATTTTTTTCTGTGGCACCCTGATTATACCAGCAAATGCATTTTATACAATATGAAATCAGCATTAGTACTGTCACTTCAAAAAAATTCATTTCTAATGTAGCAAGTTAATTCAATGTACTATACGGTATGTGAAAATTATGAACAACAAAGGAAGGCATAATATCATATGGAGGATCAACACCATACTGTACTGTATAGTACAATATCTCATTATCTATAAATCATAATCCAAGACATGCACAGCTTTTAGAACATAGAGAGCACTTTTTAAGCTTCAAATTAAACTAGGCATTAAAGTAGGTCCACTTAAAACTATTGCAACCCATTTAAAGTTACAGGCACTTCATTACAAACCAAAGTAGGTTATGAAGGTATGTTACTAAGAGGGGAAGAGTACTCAGTGTTTACCAAGTAAAAGAGACTAAGTTCTAAAACTACAGTAGGATAAAACTACAGTGCAAGTACAGTTATATGAATGCACAGTACAATACTACTAATAACTAAAGTTTAAAATGTGAAGAGGAAGATAAGCAGAGGCTAGATAAAAGACAAAGTACTCCAAACTTGCATTACTAATGCATCAATTTAAAAAGTTGTATGAACATACAGAGATGTTAACCTGTGAGAAGAACTCACATTGTTGGTTGGTGTTGAAAGAGAAGAGTTATGAAGAATTTCTCTGGGTAGTGTTAGTCTACTGTCAGAAATAATTATCCCCTATGGTGTTCTAGTCAAGACATGAATGATGACATGAAAAGGAATAATGCTTTACTCATGGCATGAGTAGAAAAACTGAAGTATAAATCTAGGCAACCCTTAAGATGATTATTGTTATACATATGATAGTAATATGGATATTTCTGTTACCTTCATTGGATATGAGTGATAATGACATGAACTCATCCAATAATAGAAAATTTATGATATTATTTAACATGTAATTGGATAAATTACTTTTTAACAGCATTTTACTTGTTATAACATACAGTAGGACTATCTGTGTGTGCAAATACATATACTGTACTGTAATATATAACTGCATGAGCATGTGTGAGTATATCTGACATATTTTAAGTAAATGTGTGTTTGTATGTGCATGTTTTTGTATTCTCATGTGTATTTAGTCATGGCATGCTTTCCCAAATAATTTTAATATCGAGACAAAATTAATGGCAACTGAGACTTTCATTTTTCTGTACTGAAAAAAGTTAAGACTAAAGGCAAGAAGTCTACTTGATGTCATCAATGTGAAATAAAGATACAGTGAGAGAGATGTCCAAAATCATGTCCAATTTTGTTTGAGATGCACAATGCGTTGGAAAGAGCACGTTGTAGTAAGAGGGAAAGATGGATGAAGGTAGTGTTCCAGAGTTGACCAGTTGTATACAGCATAGGAGGTTGGACAGAAAAGGGGTGAGACTGTGTAGCTTGGTGAATATTGCATGCTCTCCTGAAGGGAGGAAGCATGCACTGAGAGAGGTCAGAGAGCAATAACCAGTATAGTAGCAAAAGGGGAGAGAGTGATGTAACTTTGTGGTGAAGCAAAACCTAACAATTCATGCTAAAATTGCTTCAGGAAAAAGCATATACTGTACTGTAGTACTTTGTCAATATGAATTGCCAAATAACTTGATAAGAACATCAATAAAAAGGTTTGTAGTAAATTTGATGATCAATTTTTGTAAAACAAATTAATAATGTACAAGGAACTTCTCCATCACAATGCCATTTTCTAGTGCCTCTCCCTCACTCTTGCCTTCTTATCCTGCAACAGGATTCCCCATAGCCATAATCCACTGTAAAAAACTATCTACTGGTAACAAAATATTCAACTACAACTGTCTTGATATAGTATTCTATACACATAAAACAAATATATAAACAACATTTCATGTTGCATCAGCTATAAGGCTCTACTAATGTTCACAGATAATTCGTCTTCATTTCTGAGAATGACTAGCAAACCAAATTGGCACAGAGTAATACATTGTACCAGAGTGTAACAGAGGCTGGCTGCTATTATCACCTCTTAAGTATTAGATTACAGTGTTCCAGCTAGACAGTGAGGTTAGCAAGGTTCTTCTATAAACCTAAACACACCTTTACTAAACTTTCTCACCTGAAAGCTACCAAGAATATCGCTCTAGAACATAATAACTGAGTACTTATTTAATAATGTGAGTAAAGTAATGAAATGTAGATTATGGAGAAAAATGCTTTAGAGTTTACAACTGTAGTTTCCAATGATCTAGTTACAGACATTATAGTGCAAAGTGCCATACTGTGATTCTCACTATGGCAAAATTTGTGATACAATATTTATCTTGTCCCACACTTTTGTACTCTATACCATACTAAAAAAAATGTAATTTTTCATTTAAGTACAATGCAGTACTGCATAAAACGTTTTTTTTTTTCTTAAGAATTACAGTAGTTGGTACTGTACAGTATTACAACAGGCTTGAAACAAAATAGTAAACACCACTTTTAGCAGGAGTAACTCCATACAGTATTCAGGTATTTGAATGATGTTAAGCATGATAAACAAAATCAAACCACATTAACATCAGTCACATACTAAATTTTGAAAACTTTTCTCTGCAGCAGTGAAGAAAATCTGGAATAGCCTACAAGTTTGCTTTTAATCTTTTAAATGTGTACTGACTTTATGAAACCTTCAATGAGCATTAATATATAGTACTGTATATAGTATGCAGATATAAATGTGAACTGTTAAAAATACTGTCAAAGAATTTTCTTTAATTATATGCATTTGCCATCAACTTTGGTATTTCTCAATTGTGGGTGGGTTCTATGGAATACCATATTATGACTGTACAGTACTCAATACATTCCCATTTATACAGGTGGACATTATTTCAATTAAAGTGTTGTCCAAGAGTTTAAAACTCTTATTACTGTACCTGTATGAGATATGCAAATAACTGGCAATTAAGTGCCAGGCAAGGAAAATATCTGGCTGTTGTTCATTGTTGTTTGCCTCACATTCAGATGCTAAAGCATGTGGCAAAGCATCTTATATAGAATATTCCCAGGACCACAGTATTCTAGAACTGAATGTCATTCCTAGAATGATTCCGAAAAGAATAAAGTATAAAAAACAATATGTATCCATCACAATGATGAGGCTTCATGCAAACTACAATAATAACTTGACCTTGATATATTGTAATGCAGTCTGTGGGTGTTCACTGTCTGTGACTATACTGTATCATTCCTTCATGTATACAAGAGGTATAACTGACAATTTAAAGTATGCTTTCAGTTATGCATTAAATTAAATTTTTCTGCATAGATGTTGGTTAAATGTTATAGTGATAAGTGCTGTGAAAATAGTTTCAAATACAGTATTCCCAAAGTAATATTCCTTCCACTAAATATGATCTATGTACTGTACTGTACACTGAAAAAATAATATGTGATAATTATGCATGGACCAATGAGGTGCATGGGCCAAAAGAGATTGGGAAACAAGTGTATGAATTTCTACATGTTGGAACAAGGGATTATCCATATTAATGAATGAATGAATGTTAAGCCTGATGAAGAAAGATTGCAATACAGTTCAGTACTGGTTATTATTGAAACAGTATTGTATGATTGGAGTGAACCTTATCAATGGTATCTATATAATTACTGTATGGGTCAGACCTGTCAGAGCATTATCACCATTTAATACATTACAATAATGTTGGTCTAGTACCCGGCATCATGACCATGTGGTACTAAAATAGTTTGAAAGTCATTAATGAAGATATCAAATCCACCAAACACAACACAAATAGCTATTGTAGTAAGTACAACAACCTAGCAAGGCTTGGTGTAAATTATTTCATTACAATTTTAGCCCCTACAGCATGGTGAATCCACTTGTTTTAACCTTTCCAGCTAATACCAGATAGAATTTTTGATCCTTAATCCAATGAGTAAAGAATATATTTTAATCAACCCCTCCAGACTCCATTAAAAAAATTAAACTTGTCCAGTAGTACCGGTATAGTACCAGACCATTTCACTCACTACTGTACAGAGAAAATTTCCGACTAAAAGGGTTATGTTGTGCTAGTGTACACATCACATAATTTACAAGGCCACAACAACAGATATGAATTGAGGCTGTTTTCATTCTTTAAACATAAATAAGCAACTCTAAAGAAATATTTCAAAGGTTCACACTTCACTGCAACACCAAGTTTCATAATTTGTACAAATGGACAGTTGTATAGTTGGAATTCACACTTCATTCTCCCATCCTCACATTCAGTAATCAATACATCCTCTATGAATGGGAAAACTAACAAATAAACAAAACAAGCACATAAAAATATAAGATAATATCACTTCTTTATCTCCAGTAAAAAATGCAAATTATGGTCAAGCATGAATGTAGAGGTGTTCATAGCTTACAACACTCCTAGTATTGCTTCTTGTTAACATCCCTATTATAGCAAATGAACTTTTGAGCATATATCTACTGTAATAATTGAGTTAATAGAAATTCCATAGAATATCATTAAAACTACAGTAAGCATTATGATGCTGTTTCTTAAAATTGATAAAGATTTTGTTCATTTTTTTGCAATATACTGTACCGGGTGCTGGACTATAAAGTCATTTAGCACTTGAGCTGATGATTTGTGAAAAAAAAGCTTTTGCTGTTATCTCATGACATTTTCTCCAGTTAGGAAAATAAATTACAGTACAGTATTGTCAAAAAATATGCTCATTTTGCTTTAGACACTCAAAGGCCTAGTACTGAAGTACCTGAAGAAAGTTCATTTAATTATTATATCGTACATCATAACTATGGCTTATTGTTTTCAAGCAAAAATAAACTTTAATAAAACCCAAATTAAGTTTAAAACCTGAAACTTAAAGGCTAATTCTACAAAACAATGGAAACAAATTCTTAATACAAACACTGTGATATGCAAAAAATATATATATGTATATAAAACTATCATAAGAAAACAAGCAATTAATTAAGACAACTTATTTGAACTGAAACAGTAAAAAAGCAATAAATGAAAATGAATGACACATTTATACAACATTCAGGGTCAACAGTACTATACTATACAATGAAATAGACAAGGAAAGAGGTATGTGTATGTGTATGAGTGTATGTGAGTTTTATTCGTCCACCCACCCACGTTCTGGATACATGTTGGACTTGTGATCCCCAGTTCATACTCTCCTGGAAAGAGCTTAGAGCTCGGAGTAACCAATGTACAGTAAGACCGGTACCTATCACACCACACACCCCATCCTCTTGCTCAAGTGGGAGAGTAACTCCTTATATGTCTGTGAAAATCTTTTGCAGCCCTGAGCTGGATGATAACACAATGTGAGTGTGCCCCCCTGAGCTGGACAATAACACACTGTGTGTGTGTGTGTGTGTGTGTGTGTGTGTGTGTGTACAGGTGAGTGGCAAATCATCAGGACAAAGTGAGCAAAAGCTGATGTACAGGGAGGTTACATGTTGACATTGAATGACTCCAGCATTAAGTCATCATACTGTACTAAAAAAAATATGAGCTTTTGTATTTGTTACCTTGTATATTCCTTGAGAGGTAGAACTACACTAATTAGACAGTAAAGATTAATTTTAGTGAAAAAATGATAAATACTACTGTAAAATATTTCACTAACAAATGAAAGAAAATACCTATGGCAAACTCGGTATCCTTGACATAATATTATGTTGCTAAGACTACCGTTTTATGCCTCTGTTGTATCTAAGCACTGTTGACCTTAAATGAATCTCATACTGCACATTATTCAAACACACATGCCTTCATGTGGAGAGAAACAAGACAATTATGACACAACCCTGGACAATCCTATTATGGCAGTGACTTGGTCACTATTTACTACTAAACAGCTGTACCCTCCAATTTCTATGCCATCCAATATATCCTGAGTAAGCAACAAAGCTTAGTTTGTGATGACAGTATTGACACATACAGTCAATTTGACTGTATGTGTCCATAAAACAAAGAGCAATTGAAAATTAGTAATTCTTGTATCACTCAATCAGGATATACAAAATTTCCATTCTCTAATTCAAAATTTAGAATAGTCTGGTTAGCTACCCAATACACTGTACTGTATGTTGTATATATAGCAAATGATACTACAGGTACAGTACAATATAAACAAATCATAGTTACTGTGTATGGACAGTCTACAGCATAGTTTCCATTAAATTCTTTTCCAGCAATAATACTATGAAATATCAAATCAATGTAAGCTATGGCTGATAGTGCTGGACCAGGGTCCAAAGAGTATTGGAGAGCAACTGAACAGAGTTAGAACAAGTGAATTTTCCAAACCATTCTCAACATTGAGAGGTTTAGAAGATTCACTTTCTCAAACTCTGTTCAGTTGCTTTCCAACACTCCTTGGACCCTGGTCCAGCACTATCAGCCATGGCTGTACATTAAGTAGGAGTACAAAGTACAGTAAGGAGGAGTTTTTCTAACAATAAAGGTATAATTTAGAAGTACCAACAGTATAATGGATTTTGAGACTTCTGCCATGGCCACCCCAATGAGTGGTACTAAATGGATCAAAGTCTCTGAGCGATGGAAAGATATATTGCACTGCACACTCTCTCAAAAAAGTATCAGTCTTTTTCTGATTTATTCAATGTACTGTACAGTACTGTAATACTGTACAGAGGAAGAGAACTTCTGAACTTTCACTGTGTAACAAAAAATTTGTTGGTAGTTCTGAAGGCAGTTAATGACATTGTTTCAGAGTGCATCAGAAAATGTTCTGTGTTCAGAAAGATTCACATGATGATGCACCACATCCAGAATTGTTGCCTCATCAACAGAGATAGAAATATAATATTATCAAATTTTAATCAATTGTAATGCCTGTATAGTATATGGCATTATGACACATCCTAATTACTATTTGTACATGAATGCAATATTTGATTACAGTACAGTACTATTATTGATATTGTATTCAAAACGATCTGATTGTAACCTTGGGTCATGCATACACAAAGTAGAAACATATAATCCTACAAAGTAACCCATCCATTGGGGCTACATATTATCTAAGGTGAATGTATCAGTGTCATTAAATATTATGTTAGTGTTTTTACTTAGTGCATCATCCTTTATCCTAGTTTGCTCCGTAGGGGAGGTATGGCCTGTGAAGGTGTGGGCATTATTGTTAGGGTTTTGGTATCCCTTTGTTGGTTCTCCAGCCACCCCTTTCAGTACTTCAACTGTCCCTCCTTTCACACTCTGTCCCACCTCTCCCCCATGCCCTACCATATCTACAGGAGCTTTCATGCCAAGGGTGTTTTCTTTCATCTTCAATCAATCAATCAATCATCTTAGTTCATTACATTATGTGATAGGTGATTTACTGCTGGTATGGAGACAATTCATTCCATAAAGAAAATAAGGAAAGGTGCAACTCAGTCTGAAAGACCAACCCAACCGAAACTGTTCTGGGTGTGGTATTGTTTTCATATAGAATTACATCAGTTCCAAGGAAGCCGATGCATTTTTGAGAGAGTGTACAGAGTACAGACATTATTTTGATGCATCTCACTATAGCCAAATGGACTAAGGTCTTCACCTGGCTGAGTGGTATGTATGTATGTATTTAAATATTTAAAAAATTACTAATGTACTATTTGTACAAGGATGCAAGGACCTGTAACTTCAAGATAATGATATCACATACAAAATGGAGGGCATTAGCTATGAATACTACAGTCCTAAACCCTCTCATTAGCTTACATTGGCAGCTGCCCTATTTCACAGACTGTCCCCAGATCACAGCACCTTGCATTAATATGAACCACAGAAAGCACCTCTACCCTATAGTTACTGGGGTTATGAGCAACAGAGTAACCCCGATGGTTCACAAAAAGGATTTACTTACATTAAAAGTGATTCAGCTTTAGTCATCTTTGCAACAAATGCACTAGCAAACTCCATAGCTAATATCTGCCTCAAATAAAATAGTTATAATTTTTCTATGAAAGTACAAATTAATACTTTTATCCACTACTGTACGGAAAAACAACTGAAATTCAACTAATTCATGTATCTGGAGTTGCATTGATGGCTTGCTTTGGTACTGATACTGCTTAATAAATAACAGTAGAACAGTCAATACCATTAAATCACGGAATAGCACGTACTGCATGACAATCATGCAAAACTGCTTAATAAAAATGGAAAGGTTATAGGTTACAGAATAATAAATTATCACCCAAATCATGAACCCATCATTAAAATATGTCACACAAAGTGATTTATTTTTTTTATATTAAAGACAACTTTAATAACCTAAAGGAGCATTACATACTGAACTGTAGTTGAGTTTTTCTTTTGTACAACCATGGAATTTACAAAATATTAAGGTGTAAATACTATACACCAATGCAGTTCTGATAATTCAAAGACACTTTTCTTTTTATGTTAATTCCATTGTACTGTACATACTGTAAGTAACTTCTGAGGTACATAACCCCAATTATGACATGGTAAGAAACTGGAAGCATTGTTGGTAAGTGGGGTGTAGATGGAGTTTATGAAAGTGGTGAACATCTAATGGACATGTGCAAGAATAGGGTTGTTCCTTGTGAACACCTTCTTTGAGCACAAGATCCTCAGATATATTATTTGGAGGAGGAAAGATGAAATGGGAGAACAAATTAGTATAATAAGGCTACTGTATATAGCTGCCGATGAAAGGCTGAAGAAGGATGTAAAAGTTACTAAGGTCATGAAGGAAATGCTCCAATGCTCTGACCATTTTGCTTTCTTGGTAAGGTTTTGTGGGTGTATGAATGGATGTATGGTTGGAGTAATTTATGGGTGAATAACAGAAAGGAAATGACAAGTGGGACACTCAATAATTCATGTTACAGGGAGGAATACAAGACAAGGATTGGTGACGTATTGGAGTTGTTAAGGGTGGGAACAAGAAAAGGATATGTGTTCAGAACATGGTAACTGGGACAGCAAAAGAAACGGCTGAGTACAAGGTAAACAATGGTAGGAAGAATGGGATTGCATGATGAAATAATGACATAGAAGATGGTTAAAATGAGGAGAGCAAATAAGAAAATGCTTCAGGGGAATGGGCTGGAGGGGATGAAAGAGAGAAAGGAATATAAATCATGTAGAAAGTGCCACAATCAATTCATTGGTATCATAACAGACACAACTGCCTCCCATCCCACCCTTACCAACGTAACAGGAATAATGTTATGTGGTGTAGCTACCATAAATATGCAGCCCCCGAAATCAACCAGGATTCATGAAAGTTATGTCTCTTTCTTACCAAATACCAAACCTAGTATGTATGTATTTTGTGACAGGAATACCACTGAAGAAAAAATAGCAAGTGGTAACTATAACTAACAAGTCTGAGTTCACCAATAATTTTCAAGGTTTACTGATTGTACTAAAGCAAAATGTCAACAAACAGTGTGGGCCTTTCTTGCAGAGGAAAAATATAAGCACAACATGATTCATGTAGTATGGATGGTCAACTTTATATGAAGAGAAACCATTAAAAAAGATGAAAGAAATACAGTAAAAAAAAAAAAAAAGAAACTTTTCCTCTTTGAGAACATTTCACTATGCTGAGCTTATTCAAATAACCAACTTAAAATTTATTATTCTCATGACAGAACAGAAATATAATGTAAAGATTCTTCTATCTGATAGCTTTTTCTGTTTATGATATAAGTTTGAATATTCCTTTTTAAAATGTACTAACAGAATGAAAAAATATCCAAACATTATTTTTAATTCGACATTAGTAGAAATTAAACAAAATCAGGGGCAACCACCTCCATGGCAATCACCATTCGCCTATAGAAGCTACAGTGTACTAAACTGAGAAATCTGGTGGAGGAGGAAATTTTCAACATCTACCAATACTGAACCCACATTTTTCCTAAAGTCCAAAAAATACTTGTGTAAACTATGATGTACTAGAAGTACGAAATGTATCAGACCAATAATCATTATCAAATGGCATGAAGAGGTCACACATTCACACATAACTGCCAACTGCCACTGTGCATGCAGCATGCAGAGACTGTATGTGTAGTGCAGTGCAAATGAGTGGCTGCCTCGGGTGGTGGTTAGGATTAAAGTTGCTTCATACCTTAATGAAATCCCAGTACATAATGAACTTAAATTTTTGTTACTTGATCGCATTACATTAAGGTGCTGGGGTTTCTTCTTTGTAATTTTTCTGTTGCCAATATGTGTTTCATTTAGGTGACAAAATGTCTGGAGAAATTATGTTACAGGGAGATAAGTTATTCTTCTAAAGAATTCATTCCTGCTCAACAAAACTCTATTTCTTAAATGCATTTATGGAGAGTGATATGCTGTAGTGTACAGTTGCCCACACATGAAGCTGGTATGGCTCGTTACTTGTGAGGTGGGTACAATGAAAGGAAAGTGAAAAAAGATGTACGTAGTTTATTGACATGCAGACAGTAAAATATTATTACTATCTGCTTGTCAACAAACTATAACTTTTGCTCACTTTCCTTCCTGCAGTAAGTACAGTATCTTGCAATTAGCGAGGCATACCAGATTCATGTGTGGCTAACTGTACATCAGATATTGATAATATCATTAACAGTGGTACACACTAAACTCTGTAGTCATCTATTATGACAGCCCTCTCAAGATCATCTGCTTCTCTTGAAAACATAGATCCTTAGCTGTAAAGAATGAAGTTATGGGTGGGAGACTGTGCTTGTACACTATCATAAGTTTTGTGAGGGGATACTCAGCCTTACCAGAGGTTTTTGGTTTTCAAACACCCTTCTAATTAGGCTAGGTTATGTGTTTTTTGTGCTTTGTGTGTATTAAAATAAATGTTAAAATATAACTTTGAGCGTAAATTAATTTCCGCATTTTTCCTATTCCCAAATCCTAATTCCTGTAGCGTTCTTCATTCTAAACAGGGAATAAAAATAATCTAAAGAAGTTGCAGTGGAATAATTAGATTATGATCTGAAAGCAAATATCCTACCCAAACTAACAGAGATTACTGTATACAAAAGTAAACATTATCCATACTCATATACATTACTGAAAGTTATATTAGCACCAGAAAATCAACAGAAGAAAAGTTTATTATGTCATGTAGTTGAGCTCTACTCTACAGATAAAATAATTTTAACTTTGTGTGTACATGATTCCAATGGAAAACCATATTAGCAAATAACTGCACTGATACATTTTCACCTATCCGAGGCATTCTTAATAAAGCAGGACCACTTAGAGTAGGATGGAACAGAAGACCCATGGATAGTGTGGGACAATGCCTTCATGCACACCCTAACATACTTTCATACTACCACTCCCTTCTGGAGCCAAGTTAACCTTACCAGGATTCAGGGATTTGTTATGGTCCAGTGCCTTATGACAGGGTTACACAATTAGCAATAGCCTGAGCAGCATACCAGACAGAACAACTTCCCATCCTGCCTTGTTTATGAGGGAGCTAACATCATAGGCAACAAGTATTGTACAGGCAAAATAAACCCATGAAAACATCAAATGCTGTCTTATGTAAAATATAGCAGAGCAATTTTGCCATTCTGTAGTAAGAAAAGTATATTCTAATACAATAAATTACTTTCATCTTTCACTTAATACTATTTTGTGATAATCAATAAAGGAAAATCCCTGTACCAATAAATGACTAAACCCAATTCTTTCCCACAATACAAAATTATTTCCATCTCCACTTTCTCTCTCATTTAGGCACACACACACAATATACACAGTATACATAAAAACACATATCATGTACCATGGCTTACAAGCTGATACTTCAAGGCGCCAAAATTATCTGAATATCACGGACGGAGGTTAACTGTATAACCACTTGGGAAAATGCATTTTACAAGGCACTACCTTTGAGACACCCAGATGGTCAGATTTTGTTGACGGGAATCCCATACTGTAGTGTATTGCATTGATATTTATTTTTTATTTACAATTCAATGGTTTTTGTTTTTATTTCTTGATCCCTTCTTTCAAGTTTGTTTCTATCATTTGACTTGGACTTCTTGTAACCAAACAGCTATGGTATGTGTAATTTCCACCTCTATTTTTCTGTCTTACAGTTTGTCGTAATTTAAAAATCTTACTGTAAAGTCATACAAAATTTAATTATCTTCAAATCTTTCAATTAAATATGAACCCAACATTTTTTACTGTCTTGTAAAAGTATTGTTAACTCAATTCCACTATCAGTCATTGGGTAAAGAAGTATGCTTGTATGCCATATAAAAATACAATTGTGTGATGTATACTGCATATATAAAAATAGAAGGCCACTTTGTATTTAAACACTGCATATCATGTTAGAATAGGTTCCAGGATAAGGGTGCATCAGTTAGAGGAGTAGTCTGTGGACCATCGGAATTACACAACATGAAGATGAATATTGGAAGCTTGCAGTTAGCTGCATATGCTGTAGAACGATGAGAAAATTTGCTCGGTTTACTTTCCTGAGTGTTGGGATATAATTTAAAGTCATGGAAAAACTGTTAAACACTACAAGTGACTACAGTGTATCTACTCTTACTAGTAAAAATGCTAAAACAACAAACTATGTCTTCTACATCTAAGTAATCAAATCCAGCAAATTCTCTCAACATATTCATTCTTGAGTATTATTAATTATGCTGGCAGCATCTTAGAAACTAAGTGTGACTTAGCATGTTATATGGCACAATGTTAAAGGAGATTCTTCGTTAGTTAAATCACTCTTATTATAAAACTATGATCACCTTAAGTACTAATAACCCTTAAAAAAATTGTCTCCAACTTGTCATGGATAGATAATTGCATATTTTTGCAGACTTTGAGCCACCTGTTCAGCTTAAGCTGGATCATACCAATGCCACTTAATCTGTAAACAGAATAACTGTACAGAAAACAATAACTGGCATATTGCTATTAGTATAGAATTCAAGTAAACAGGCATTGTACTACCCATACTGATGACAGTGAGGCTTTACATGTCATGGTTCATAGGAACATACTGTTAACGATGTTTAAATGGGAGATTCTTCCCAGAAATATAGTTTGTTGGCACACATGAGCAAATATACCTGACATAAGCTACATTGCAACACAACCACCAATAGACAGTGTTACAGTACATACCTGTACATAAATACAAGTTATATACTCTTTTATATGAACAAGTAAGTTTTTCAACCATGAAAAAAATTACATTCTAGTTTTAAGTAACAAAATATTTTTGGATATGGAAACCAAAACAAAGGTCAATATCTGTTGAACCTTAATCTTCCCTATACTGGAAGATACACAGGTAGTTGTAGAACACTTCCTCTTTTGAGTATGAAGTATTTCATGCTAATCTGAAGCTGCCCTAAGGCTCTCCCCATTATCAGCAGTCAGCTTCTCAGCCAAGATGGAGGGGGACACGGACGGAGAGATGTGGTTGGTGTCGGGCTCAGGCTTGACATAGGTCGTGGTGGCTGGTGTAGAGATGACGGAAGTGACTGAGGTAACTAGAGGAGGACGATGAGGGTTTTTAGGACATCGCTTGAGATGAGCCTTCATATTGTGTCCGAAAGTAAAGTATCGGCCACAAGCAGGACAGTGGGCTGGGCGGTGGGAGGGGCGGAGAATCCTGGGCCTCATGGGGGATAGCTGGGCTGCTAAAGCCGCTGCAGCTGACCCGCGAGGAGATGAAGATGGAGGGAAGGAGAGAGGGGCCAATGGGGGAAGGGAAAGCTGGGGACGCAGGCTAGCCGTTGAGGTTGACCAGGTACGCGGGGGGAAGAACAGAGACACTGGGGAGGGGTGCAGAGATGAAAGATGCCCATGACTGTCTGAAAGAGATGAGAAACAACACACCTCAGTTTATTCCCACTATCAGGGTTGTATTGATGCTAATGCCTGCCACAACCAGTTTTACTTAACATTAATACCTGTAATATTTGAATCACCACAAAGCCAAGTGTAAAGCAACCCACACGCATTAAAGATATTTTTGGTTTAATAAATAAAGCAAAATTAAACCAAACTCCGCTGATGAAAAGGCAGGATGCCATTAAAGGAGTTAGTATCTTTATGAAATTTTGAACCCTGTCAGTGGGAATAAAAGCTGAGAAAGAGGATCCATACAATATGTTAAAGAAATTATAAGAAAATAAATTATTAAACTGTAATTAGCAGGAAAACAAAAAGCAAGTGTTACACATGCCAGGGGTTAACAAGTGATATACAGGTATCCTGAAATAATATGATTCAGTAATATGTACAACATGAGCTTGCTTGTCTAAACCCTCCTTCTCAACAATGGCTATATATATATATCAGTAAATGTTTGTATTTCTGGTGATGGGTGATGAGTGTACAGTACTACAGTTGTTGTTGTTGATGCTGATGTTCTCCTGGGTCAGAATGGCCAGTAATACCCTTTGAGTACCCATACCAGTGTTGACAGAACCACACAAGCAAGAAGGAAGTAAATACTCTTGATAACTATTAATTTTTTTATTATCATATAAAATCACACAGGAGTAGCGAGAGAACTGATATGTGTTACAAGTTGGTCTGAGTAGTGACATAATGGTTGAAAATTATTTTTTCTTAAATTTATGCTTTTTCATAAACTCTTGTAGAAAAAAAAGTCTACTTACATAAGTAGGCTTTGTAAAGTATGATCATACCTACATTCAATGCTGGTTATGTACTTCCTTTTTAAAAATATACATTCATTTGTGTAATGATTCCTTTAGTGTCTACAATTTGCCAAGATTCTTATCATATTGAAAAAGCAATCCTATTCATGCTTATTCGCATTCAACTAACATTGTTGGGCTGTTGTAATTTTAAGAAATTCTGTAATACCCATAAGTCCTGACAAGCACCTACTTAACAAAGGTTTTCTCTACTAGTGTATGTCACTCTATATTGTATTGAACCTCATGATATGGACAAGCTGCTCCCATGGAAATCTGAGGGCTTGGCTGGGAGCAGCTGCCTCATACCATCAGCCTCCTACCAAGTTACTCAGTTGACCCACCAGCTCCCGTTATAGTGTCGACTCACAGGCACACCCAGGCACACACACCCAGGCCAGATTGCCACACTTTCTGACACACACGTGGGGCACTCACTCGGATTCAACCTAACATGAAAACACGGGGACAGAGGCAAACTGCACTCTTCCCTTGAGCACATAAAAGATATGATTTATCAAATACTGTACTGTACAAATGAATAGGGCTATATCAAACATACAGCTTTCAACAGTCTCTCATAACTGGGAAAGGAGTGAAAAAGAGAAATTAGGAACTCCGGGACTGCATGATAATAAAAATAGTTATGCTTAAACCAAGAAACATCGTGAAGCAAAGTGGCACTGAATACATTGTATTGAAAACTAAACTCTAAAACAAGATTGAGAATTGCAGTGTATCAAAGTAGTAAGTGAGGATAATGTAATCTATGTAATAGCTTATTTTATCTACTGTCCTGTATGGATATATTGTGCTATCATAAATGTAGCAATATAGGATTATGTCTTAGAAAAATAAAAGTGGTAAAACTCTGCACATATATGCCTAAAAGGCTTGTATGATGTGTCATAAATAGATAAAGATATATATACAATACAGATAAATAAGTATAAA
Source organism: Petrolisthes manimaculis (assembly GCA_034508575.1). NCBI lineage: Eukaryota > Metazoa > Arthropoda > Malacostraca > Decapoda > Porcellanidae > Petrolisthes > Petrolisthes manimaculis. Next base: position 64,094 of record JAWZYT010002395.1, on the reverse strand, counting down.
AAGCACTTCAACATCCTTGAAATAACCTACTGGTATCCATTTCATATCACCTTGTTCTGAATATATCTGAGATAAGAGGAATTTTCTCCCTATGAGAAGGACATTCTTACTATTATATGCATTTACTCTTATAATATGCTTACATACCTAGAGTTAGCCCCAGCATATTACAGCTGAATTACCCAGTTCACGAAATAATTTTTTTTCAGGAATGTCTATAAAGTAAAGTGAACGCTTCATAATGCCACAGTCTTTGGAAAGCATTACTGTGAGTGTAGTTTCTGTAGGAACTGGACAGACAAAAGCAATGATTTAGTAGTGACTAAAGTATCAAAAAGAGAAAATGTTAAACAGAAAGAGAAAATGGTATAGGCTGAATAAGGGAGAACAAATATCAATCACTCAGTGGCCATATCTGTTGTGCCTGTGTGCCGGAGGTTCACTGGTATTAGAACTGTGCTTAAATGTTTTAGCACCACTGAGGGTAGCACATCTTCATGGCAAACTGAACTATTTTCCTAAATTCTACTTTCTGAATAAAATCTCATTCACTGTGTGACACAACGCCACAGACACGAAAAAGATAAAGAACAGTAGTTTTTTGAGATACTTTCTTTATGACTACATACTAGAGAAAATAAAATTAACTAGCCACGAAAGTGTCTACCTAATTGCTTTACAAAGGGGGAGGATGAAAAGGAAAAGGAAGAGAAGCAGACTACTATGTTTTGGAATAATTATTCTGGACACAAAGTGTCTGACAACCTGAGCCAGCTGTAGTCCTGCCCCACATGGATACAGTAAAAGAGACAACAAAAATGACACAGTATATAAAGTCCATCTCAGCCTATGACACTTCAGGCTACCTTACTGACTGGGACGCACTGGGTGCTGTTTTACTCCCCACAAGCAAACTCTGGGGATGCGTGCTGTCTCACAGCTCCACTCCAATCACATCTCGACTATCAGATCTGTGCATCATACACCATAGACTTTGGCTTCATGCCACATAATTTTTAAGACAAATTTTTGTCATACTAGCTGACAACAGCCTTTGGGAGAGAAAATCACTACAAGCTGCATATAAATTGGTCATACATACAGCTTCTCAATACTGTACAAGGAAACCAAGTTAATGCACTCCACTGATCAACCAAAGGATTATTCAGCTAGTGGCTCTTTGGGAATCCTTCACAAGGAAAAGCAGTGTCTAACCCGAGATGGACCATCACATTTAGTGTCTTGTTGCTGCCTTGTGCAAACCTGGGTACTGCCATCATGCCATACCACAACATCATACACCAAACCCATATACAGTATGGCTGTAATGGTTGCAGTATGTGTGCTGCTTATAATACTTGATAATGGGGCTGTATGTGAAATCTCAGAAATAAGTTATATAATAAACAAATAACAGAAACTAGCTAATATGATATATGAGACTATTTTGGTTTGCAAATGGATAGATGATGATGAAATACTGATTATGAAGTTAGTCCAAGAGAAAATGAGTTCAGCTATATTTCTATGGGCAAGGAGAATATGATTCACACTTATGGTGCTAATAAAGGCAGTATAACAGAATGAAGTATTCATCACTGAGGTACGAGAGCACTCACATGATGGCTGGCACTTCCAGTTTGCACAACATAAAAAGTTTGAACTGAACAACTGTGCTCACTACACTACTTCTTGCATCATAATTGCATCATATACAATCAATAAACATTAAGAGGATATTATAATTATTTTTTTTTTGCTGACAAGTGGTTAATAGGGAGCACCTTCGCACAGCACAGAATTAGTAAAATTATAGACCAATGTCTGTCATATATTTTTCAGAAATACATTGTCATAAATCTCAATCCTCTTAGTAAGTAAACCCAATGACAATTAAGTCAAAGTGACAAGATTTATAGTCATGCTTCCACACCATACGAATATTTCCCTTTCAATGAATGTTCCAAGTACAATTTAGAGCCCCCTTAAGTTTTAGCGTGGAAAACCACGAATGCCACCAAGTGCTGACACTTACACCTAACTCTCAACATTGCCACCAACCACAATAGGCACACCTCAAGCTGAACAGGGAATTGAAAAAAAGAATATATTCTTAATCTTAACTTACAGAAAAACAAAGTGAATCTTCATATAAATCAGTGAAAGAAGTCAGCACCTGACAGGCAAACAGAAAATGATGAATTTACAGTACATCTTGACAACATTTTCATAACTTCATCTTGAACATGCCAATTCTACACATTTTAAATATAAAAACAGAAGGCTGGAGAAGATATATAAGAGGAAACATTCACAAAGAGGGAAATAACTGCTTACACACTAATAAAATGTTTTACATATCGCCAATTTTATGAACACAGAAAGGCTACTTCCCATGACCTGCCACATTGCCCAAAATAAATTACATTTCAAAAGAAAGCAATGATGCAACGAATTGCTTGTGTACAAATATATGGATGTCTAGTAAGAAACTGCAGTATTAATATTATTGTAGCTTCTTGCTAGGCAGTACTAGTAGCACACACAACAGTGGCTGGTCATTGAATTTGCCATGGAACCGGGTTATTTAATACATTGTCACTTTGATCACCAAGTGGGGACTGGAAGATAGGTAGGTCGGTCAGTAGCTACAATACAACGTGCTCCTATTATTATTAACAGGATACAATATGTTTGCACTGTGAGGTAGATTGTGCCCTGGGAAAGGATGGCACCCTGATTGTACGTGGGTGTAGTGGCAAGCCACTGCTTTGCTGCTGCTGCTGCATGTTGCCTCTGCTGCTGGACTTGACCCGACCAACTGAGGCAGGGCACATAGACCAACCACACTACCATTTAAAATAATAGTTCTTCAATATCAACAACAACAATAATACTACAAACAATGGGCAACAAGTAGTGTTAGGTAGCCTGGTCTGCCTGCCCTGACCTCAGTGTCCAGCTCACATATGCAACTGAGAATGGGTGCCATACACTCTCCCAAGGGATTCAGACCTGTGGACCACAGAGAAGTAATAAAAAATACCTGAGGAACATTGTAGGTTATGTTTATACTGTATAAATGCATTACGGACTAATTTGGATATAGTCAGCTCTTGTAACACTGACATAAGTATGAGGTACTGTAGGAAAATAATTTATGTGGCAGAGTGAATGATGCATTATCTAGCCTGACTACAGAAAGGCTGTATGCCTCACTTCACCCTGATTAAAGCGCATAATGAGGTAATATTGTTGAGAAGATAGAGGAATTGCTTCTGTCTTTCATGTCATTATAAAATAATAAAAAACTTCTGTTGTCAATGGCTTTGAAAGACAGAAGCATGTTACCACCATCCCTATGAGGTACTGATCCCTGCCATAGAGTGAGCAAGTGTCTCTGAGGTCACACAATGATTGTTTCACCTGACAAGCTGCGCCCCATGTGCAGGGCACCAACGGAACGAGCAATGTAACCCGTAATATTTGTACTGAGCCTGACTGATGTTGCTGCTGCTGCTGCTAACTGCTGCCAATATGATTTGCTATGCTGAACCTGGCTGACTGTTGCCTGCATGCTGTTTTTGTGGTTGAGGCCATGCCAGCTACTGCAATGACTGGTAGACATTGCAATTACACTTTAGAAACAGGATCAAAGTGTAGTTCTGAAAGCTGGCAAGGCTTGTACCCAACCACACTATTTGGCACGTCCTTCTTTTGAAAGCTGCTGCTGCTGTACAGTTCACAAAATCAAGCTCCCAGTACTTAATTATAACATCTTGACTTCCTTAACTCAATACGGTAACTCACTTATTACAACTAAGCCATTAACCTTCAATTAATAACACAGCAGCTATGCTGCCACACCTAAGCTGCTAAAACCTTGGTGTTCACATTTTCACCACATGGAATACACTCTCAGCTGATCTTTCATGAGCAGATTGCAGCACAGGATGCTGGAAGACAATGTCAACCCTGTATCAACCCCTAGTTCATGCTTGTCACATCAGACATGGCAGCCTTCACTACATTAACAATCACATTGTGAAATATAAGCTCTACTAGTGCGGGTACATATGAAGGCTGCAATGTGACTGTTGTCACCGGGGTTCTTTATATTTCCTCCATGATTGGCAAGTTCTGATGAGCCATTCTTGCAAGAGCAGCCAGACACTCTGCAACCCAACAGCCCAAGATGCCCTAATAAGGGAACCACTTTTTTTCTCCAGCAGTAGCCTGCCGCCTGGCAGCCAGAGTGGCAAGAAGATGTGTGGTGTGTGACAGGCTGTGAGATGATAAGAATGGGGGAGGTGGAGATGGAGGAGGAGTTTTCGGAGTGTTTGTGGACGGGGCATCCTGGATCAACGCTGGCAGTCAGGAAGTGGAGTGAGTGCCATGAGGGTGGGGTGGTGGTGGTGGAGGTGGAGGGAGTGGTGGATGTGCTGAAACTTCCTCCCCAACACTGCTACCCAGCATCCCACCACCTAGATGACCCTGCGCCTGCACACATTTTTTCAGATGGATCTTCATATTGTACTTGAATTTAAAGAACTTGCCACATCCCGGGCAGACAGCAGGGCGACGCGATGGCCAGTGCATGTACTGGTGGGAGGCGCTGATAAATTGTAATTTTTGAAGCAATTGATAATCTGGAAAAAGAATGGAAAAGGACACTGTCAGTCATTTCATCATTCCCAATTTAACCAATTACTAACTTTAAATATAGTTTCTATATCAATGCATGCAGTGACAGGCATCTAAAATCTGCAAACACTTGCTCATATAACTGCAGTTTGTAGCTACATCAAGCAGCAAAGTATTTGCAATATTCCATTTTCAATGCCTGTCACTACCTGTGTTTCAGTAAGACTGCAAGTTGTGGCCTCAATAAAGGTCAGCCGACAGGATTTTGGCTCTTTTCCAATGAATTTTAAAGACTGCTAAATTTATGGCACTTTTTCCAGATATCAATTGAAGTACTGTTGATTAATTATGGTAAAGCAATGCCAACAACCAGGCTATGATGCCTTGCTTCTAAGGCCGCAGCTTCCACCAGTCTGAGCACTCACCAACTGCAGAGAACAACATAAAGGACACAGGGAAGTGGAGGAAAAAATGTGTGCCTGTGTGTTTGTGCTTGTGTGCAGGTAACGAAAGTTATCTTTCAGGAGAAAAAGTAGAAAAAGTACAAAATAATACAGAATCTTTAGGATTATTTGAAAATGACAGGACTACTTTACTTTATAAAAAATCAAAGGAAAAAACATTACTGCAGAAAATAGGATGAATATTAAATAAAGTGAATACATATACTGTACACACAAAAACTGTACGGTATATACATATACCGTACTATACATAAAAAAGTATAATGATAAGATGACAATGCTATACATACTGAAATCATTGTTTGGCTATACAGTATATAAGGGCAGAGGTAGTAGGCTAGGTAGGCAGAGAAGCAACATGGGAACATAGGTAGCCATGCATGAATGTTGTGTATATATAAAAAAAAAAAATAATAATAATAATAATAATAAGGCTGAAGTTCAGTATATTAGCCCATAGTTTATAGAGGTGATACCAATACGGAAAAAACATTTACCGTCTACTGACATAAAACAAATTATCTTCCACAACTGGAAAGTAAAATTTAGTGTAAATAGTGAATGGAAAAGACAGCTATCTTAGAAGATAATTATTTACCCTACCTAATCCTTACAGACAACCATATCACTGCAAGACTCACTCATCCACCACACAAGCTTTCACAACATCACTGGGTACTGGTATCCAGTAAATTACAATAAGAAGCAAACTATATAACTTTACATCCAGTAACATACAGCTCCGGGAAAGTTTCCACTCCCCTCTTGCCAATCAATAACACAATACAGTACTACAGAAAGGTTAAGTTAAGTACAGTATGTCAGAAAATATGGAATATCATAAAATATACTGTACTATAGAGTACTTGTTTTCATACATGTATGTACAACAGTAGTCTTAATTTAGACTTAATCCAACTATACAGGAATGCTCTAACATTTTCAATGTTCCGAGTTAATGTGTAGAAAGTGGAACAGGAGCTTTGCAGGCAAATGTTATTTGATATTCATCAACTAGTTAATAGATGTACAGTATAATAACCTGTGTACATACAATATCTCGGCCACTTCATTATTCAAACAAGTCGCTAATACCTGTTCAAGTAATACTGTTTTATTTGTCATGCTTTTGTTCCAAAAGTTTTAATATGGTTGAATACAGACATTTCCATGACATAACAAAACAAAAAAACTCTTGTTGAACTTCTTTTCTGGGAAAAAAATAAAAAGACTAGTCTACTGGGCCTGGGCCTTCATAAGGCTACAAACAAGGAGAAAAAAGTGTATGTGCACAAAGTCAAATGGGAGGAAATTACCTGTATGTCTTGCAATATAATTTGAAGCCTAAAGAAAAAAAAAAAAAAAAAAAAAAAAAAAAAAAAAAAAAAAATGAAGATGGAATAGGACTCAGATCACATCACAGGAAAAGCTATCCAGCAGAGATAATTAAAAATATTAGGAACTAGGCTGGAGTATAATGCAAAGAAGCATCCCTAAAGAGGCAACGTCAAGCAATATTTGGGACAACCCATGAAAAAATGTTGGACATTGATGAGGATGTTAAACCTATCACAAAGTGGTGAAGGAATGAGAAGTGGACACCAAGAAGCATGTTTCAAAAGGGTGTAACCAGTGTGCAACCACAAGGACACGTGTCCTTGAGACTTGGGGTTCCCAAGGCAAGAGGAAGACAAACTCTGGACATCAGACTTGACTGCCCATAGATGAACAAAAGGGAGGGGGGGGGGGAGCAATTATCCCCCTCCTGGCATCAGTGAGAATAAGATCCATTCGGTGGCAAGTGTCATAACTAATTTGGTTTGCTTGATGATCAATATACTCATTGCCTACGATACCCACATCAGCAGGGGACCCAACAAAAAGAGATTAAGCAACCATCAGAAAGAAGACTCTGGACAAGACAAGAAGGAGAAAAGTATGCAAATCATTGAAGGTCCTGTAGTGCACAATAACAGTCACTACAAATGACAGTTTATGAGATATTTCTGGAAGAGATACCATATTTTCTGGCATATGAGGCATTTCCCTACCCCCCTGAAGTCTTGAAAATCACCCTGCATCTTATATGCCAAAAAGGAGAAGGAAACAGCAGTGTATGGTTAATAAAAGTAAACAAACGATATCACGCGCTATCTCCCCCCTTCCACCTCCACCGCGGATGTCACCAACTCATTTCAGTTACATGAGTCGTCTGCGAAAACCTTAATACAAATTGTAATATGCATTTAATATGCTTAATACCTAATTGTAATATACATCCCTGTAGGATTAAGGAAAGAAAAACCTTAATAAATATTTTAATTCCAGGGACAATTTTGGTGATTGATTGACCAATTGTCATACACTGAGGTATATTATTAATGTTATTAGCATTGTGCGAGCTGCAAGGAGCTACGGGCGGGCGGGGGGTAATGACACGGTCTTGGCTGCTATATGCCGGATAATTGAGAGATTACTGTACTGTAGCATTAGCTTGGGCCTACTGCCATGTGGTGGTTTCAGTGCTACTGGTTCTCCAGTTTCTTTAAATGAGTAATACAGCTATATACACTGTATATTCAATAGTTTCAGAACACAATATTCTCTTCATATGAATCAATGACCCAAGGTCAAATACTGCATTGCAATTGTATAAGTCTGATTATATATACACTAAAAGAATGTATTGCTACAAACTCAACCTTACATGGCGGATGCCTGTCCAGGATGCAACACAGCACCCCATACTATTAAACACATTATTGAAGACTGCAATACACCCAACCACACTCGCCAACAACACAACATACACTCTCTGAGGGCACTGTGGGAAAGCCCGGTTCAGGCCATGGCCTTCCTCAGTAGCTCGGGGCTGCTCGGCCAGACAGCTTGAGGAACTTCAACAAGAACAACTCAATCTTACACCCCATAAGGGAAATACAGTATTGGCAAAAGTGATGTGGGCAATACTTTAAGGGTTTTGGCATACCTTTGGCCCCAGCCAATCCTTTTCAGTTCTTCAACTATCCCTCCAGCCCTTCTCTTTCCTTCATATTTGCTGTCCAACCTCTCCATCACCTTTTCCCACTGGTGAGGGCTGGTTCTATCCAGAAATGAGGAATTTAGCATCCTCTACCATACCCTGGCCTGTTCTGTCCGTCTCTCTTACTATTTCTCATTACTGAGAGATCGTCCAATTGGGTGGCACAACAAGGAAGGCTACTGACGGTAGGTTTGTTGACTCGGGGGTACATACCCATGAGCCAACAGTCCCCTCTTCTGTTGCCTTCGAATAACAGATCTCACTATCTCCCTGGCTCACTTTTGGGGGTTCGAGCATCTGCACAGCTTCAGTCAACCAGATTCAGGACTGCTCGACCAGACAGTCTAGGGAACTAAAACAACTCAACCCGCCATAAAACGACATAACAAATTAAACATTTGAAGTGAGTCTTCCTCACACGGGTATCCCTAATTTCAGTATGAAACTCATTGGACCCTCCTGTAACAAAAGCTTTTTTAGTGAGAACATTTGTAACCTTTCCTCTTTTATATACAGTATTCTTTTAATTGAATTATCATTTCCATTGCATTAAATTGTACACTACAGTATTTTTATCCGCATTTGATTAAAGGAAAATATTACTAGTGTCAGTGTAGTTGGAAACTAGTCCATAGGCATTTTCTCATCATTCCCCTCATTCATAAGTACATCAAGACTTTCTTATAATTTCAGTATACAGTAGTAATGTACAGGGATTGAAACACTAAGTTTCCTTGCTAACTATGGTGAAATCACTAACTAAATGTCAGTCAGCCAGATCACATTGTGATATTTCACTCTCCTGTGGGTGTAACAGCATTCACTACCATACCTCAAGTAACGTCATCTAAGGGAATATGGGTTCAAGTTTGGTTTAGTAGACCGTCCACACGTTAAACTTTATTATAATGCTGTGTTGTGACTGAATACCTATTAATGGTGCTTTTGTTTTGGAATGCAGTAGTGTTTGGTGCTGTTTTGTCTTTAATAAGTAAATTATACGCATTACAACCCGTCTCAAGTTGGTTATGCTCCCCCATCAGATAAAGCTGCAGTTGATATGTCAAGTGATATGCTTCCAGGTATTTTTACCTTGGCATGTGTATAACTTATAGCTATGGTTACATTTATTATGTTTGCTGATCATGCTGATATGATATTTACTGAATTACATCCTGAGATGGTATGGATCATACTGTAAAGTACAGTACAAGAGTGGTGAAAAGGTGCATATATTGAGAGGCAAAGAAGGGGAAGACCTAGAAGATGGTATGATAAGGTGAGGGATTGTGAAAGAATACATAGGTTACGAATAGATGAAGTAAAAGAACATAGCATGATAGGTAAGAATGGAAGAGATTCACTAGGCATATATGTTAGGGCTGGCAACCTGGGTTTTAACTCAACTGTTCATGGATAGCCTCCTAACACTGATTAATTGAAATGACATTTGTGAGGGGGACCTGAAAATTTCATGGGCTAGAATGGTGGTGTAAATGCAAGTGTGACCCATTTTATTATGTATATCTGCCCCTCCACCCATTATTCTGATTTCATATTACTGTACCACCCCTCGTGCGGGAGGGAAATGGGGTCTTGATGATGGTGGAAATAATTTAGACATTTATTGTTCTAAATACTGTATAAAAATTCCACTGTATTATTACATAGCTGAGTAGACATTTTTATATTGTTTTCCCTACATGAACTGCAAAAATAATCTAATGAAAACAAGCATGACATCCTGATGAGTACTGATCCAGTCCACAGGTTGACAGAGTCTATTGTATTGTTTCACATGACCATTTATAAGGTTTACATTAAAAAACACAAGTAGGGGAGACCAAGTGTTTGTGCATGCTGTAGATATGTTATCTAAATATTATGACAGAGTATATCCTAAGTACTGTATAACTTTTGAGTGGCAAGTGTGGCTAATTATAAAAATGTTCCAACGATATGGCAGTGAAGTAGGTTAATTACATCCATATATTGCATTTTCTTTTGTAGTCCACTGTATCACTAAGGGCAGTACAGTAATAACATAACCACAGTAATAGTAAACAAAAACTTAAATCATATCATAATCTAGTTCCAGGCCATCATGGTCATACTGCACTAAATCACAGTCAGAGACTCATGAAGACTTTAACATATTAATTCACTTTGGAGATTAATACATTTAAAAAGGCACCAATCTATTAACAGGAGAGTTCTTAGATTCAAGGAGTATGTTTTTCAGACATAAATAGGTCAATGAAACCTAATCAATAATGGAAAAGCATGATCATCGGGAGCTGAATACAACAGACAATCATGGAGAAAGTGGGATACAAACAAAATGGCATTAAGTAATGAGAAGTATGGAGAAGATTTGTTTCATTAATTAAGAATTATTAAATAAAGTATGATTTGTAATCTGGCTAATACAGTCTGCAACATTCTGTTTTGTAGGGTTATTCCACTTTTAAGAGAGTCCAATCAAACAAAATATATTATCAGAGACTGTAGATCAATGAGACTGCAATATTGCAGTAAAAAAGAAATACAACAATCTGGGAAAAAATCTGAGAGCAGGGACAAATTGAGGTCTGAATGCCAGAAGATACAATAATGCATAAACAAGTACAGTACCTGGGCCATATAGGGAATTTGGTACAAAACAGTACTGTACAAAGATATGGACAAAACAAAGGGCAACTGGCACAATTTAACTCATTAATGCAAAAAACTAGTACAGTATCAGGCCATATAGGATATTTGGTACTTACATTGTAAAAGAAACCAGATGAATACTGTAATAGGGGAAATGGAATGGAATAGGAGAATAATGAAGATGTGGAGATATAATACACAATGACCATGGTAACCAAGGTCACTAAGGGCTGATGTCAACACATGGAGAGGGGGGAGAGGACATAAGAGGAAGTAGCCAATGGTGAAAATGATTCAATTAAATAAGATCAATTGGGGCCAAGGTTACATATGTGATTATACACATAGGAAAACACACACATGGGACTTGCAACAAAAACACACACATACACCAACATTCCAAAGAGCATCAGATTTCTGTCACCACTTTGGCAGTGTTGCCAAGTCCCTGCAGTTACTAAAGTTAACCCATTATATTACACCTTATATAAGCACCATTCTATGTTGCATAACATTAATACACTTGATTTTCAAGGAACCAAGTCCAGTTATGGTTAGCACTGTTACTCTTCAGACTGAACACATCTACATACGATGTGTATTAATATCACTTCCTGTGAAATTCCAATCTTCAATTACAGTAGTGTACTATTCTTACCAGCAATATTTTACCTAATGAAAACTTAATAATCAAAATGTGTTTAAATTTTTACCGTTATCATCCTTACATTTAGTCATACCATATAATCTACTTACAAATCATAATTTTGTATTGCATAAAAAAAATGAGTGCCACTCTGCATTTTGTCTTTCATAACTTTATTATGTATATTTATTTAATACATATCAACACACAAAACATTCTACATATTTAACTACATACTGCTAAATGTAACACATGTACCTCAATCACTTAAAATAGCTGGTATATAAAGAAGGCACTGTGGTGAGGAATATCAAGTTTTAACTCTTATTCCCAAGAGGCTGCCAGCTGTTGAGGAACATTGCTACATGGAAGGGGTGATATGGCAACAACATTGTACTTCAGGTACCACATTTCAAAGCATTCAGTTGGTACAGTATATTAATTTTATTAAAATAAAATATAAACTTGGCTTAGGTTAGGATATGCTAAAGGTGAGAGTTCATGGAATAGTAAAAGTAAAAAATCAGTTTAGGAATTAGATAATTGAGAAGGAAATAAAGATTCTCTGTTTAGGAGAAAAACAAGAAAAGAAAAAAGAAAAATTTAAAAGGACCTAGGGGATATAATCTTACCCACGCACAAGATGTAAAGAAACTAAAAAGATAACAAATGCAGTACAATACATCAAAGATAAAAGGGAGAGAACTAAATTTTTCATCAAGTGGATTTCAATCATGATAAGACTAGACAACATTTCAGATTTTTTTTTTTTTTTTTTAGTAAACTAGAATCTGCTTCAACAAATAAATAAAGGATATATACTCCTTAGCATCTGCAATTATGATGGATAAGTCTTGTGATAAATTACTCTCCAATAATGCATAGAGATTTCAATATAGTTGTTAAGTGACTTGAATACTGGTGGGTACTTAATCACTATGTAGTTACTGGCTCTTTGACTAGTGTATGAAGTGTAATGACTTCATCAATAACATATCCGACTCCAATTTAGTTTGGTAAGATGGTAAATGTTCTCAATAACAAACTACTGTACAGTACTTTCATCCTAACTAATACAGTCATACACAATCTACTGAAACTCTTAGATGAAACTCTTTTTGCATATGCTTAACTAGCATAGTTTATTTTAAATTCCCATAGTTCAAGCATGGTAAGCATTTTTTTATAAATAATTTCTCATCCAGGTATTGCACTATTATGATAATTTCAAGTTTAATACTGAGTATATGTCTTGTCAGAAGCAGGATGAATATTGTATACTGTACAGTGAATTCCAACTGAGTGCTTGATTTTTCATTAAAACCATAGTGCATTTCACTATGGATAGTTACTCAGGAGCACAGGTGCCTTGGGTCTTCAGAAGGCAGGAAGGATGCAACTATAACTTTTAAGTTCCATTGTAAGTCATACACCAGTATTCATAACTATAAAAAAATGTCAGACTATTGTCAGATTATGCATTTTAACCCGTTAATGATCTGCCATAATATAACAAACATGACCTCTCCAGATCAGCCAAAACAATATTTTTTCTTTGTCTAACAAAGTCCCTGTGGCAAAAATAACAAACATGCACACATAATGCCCCAAAGGCAGGCAATACCCTAATACAAATGACTGATTTCATGTGGGAGGCTCCACTGATTACATTTTTCCTTTTTATTATATTGTTTATGGCATTATGTAGAACATTACTACATAAAATATTTACAAACTATCCAGCCGAGGTAAATTCCAAATTCCATACATATGGTTAAATAACCATTATATATGTACAGTTGCTAAAAAAGGTATTGCGACAAATATTGATACAACATTAAATATATTAATATTCATAGTTGTTTGTAGGGATTATAAGTATGTATTACAGAAGGATATGTATATTTCCTTCTGTTATACATGCTTATAGTCCATATACAAATAGTTGTGGATATTACTATGGTTAAAGTTCTATCAAGATTTGTTTCAATACCTTTTTTGGCAACTGTACATCATTAACTGCCTCTTACTACCAAATATTTATGAATTTATATGTAAAAAAGCACAATTGATGAAAAACACTTCCCTGTATGGCTATGCTCTGTAAAAAAATGTCACTAAACTTTCAGCTTTACTAAGCTAATGATAAGAACTAAACATATTTTGCACATCAAGTCTATGGATGCCATACACTCAGTTGTGAGTTGCCAACTCTTACCAGATTACTATCAAGTGGTCTTCAGGTTGAAGGACCTTTGAAAATGCTTATTGTTGTTGTGCATACTAAACCAATGCTGGACAGCTAGTGAAATACACAGACTTATGTATTACACCATTAACGGGTTAAAAGATAAGATGTCAACATATACATTTCACTAAGATTGATTGATATTCGGCCTGTTTGGCATCAAACACACACGTTCAAACCAGTGACTCTTTGCAAACATAATGTCAAACAAAATTTAGAGGTAAACTAGTTACAATAGATGGTACAAATATGAGGAAAGTACTGGACAAGAGAAAAAAGCAACTGATGGATTGTGTATGTATATGATGCCTGCTGAAACTCTTTAATGTTTCTCCCATACTCACAACAGTAGGACTCTTTCATTGATTTTCTTAATATGAACAAGGTTATATTTTGAGATAAACAGAATAGAATAAAATTGACAAAAAAAAGAAAGGAATATGAGTGTGTGTAAAGTATGCCAGGTTGACCTCTCATGTCTCTTTTTATTTAATGATCCCTTAATTCACATCAACTACTAACTTTACCCCATATGAAGAGGGTCACAAGGGGAGTGTACAAAGTGTAAAAATACAATGAAGTTCTGACAAAGGAAAAAAAGGAAAGCAACTGACATTGTGGTGTAGGGTTGAGGGATGCCTGCCATGTCACATCACATGTTTTGAGTGATACTTCCATGCTCAAAGGCAAACTGCTATAGTCCTGAGATGATTATGATGTTCTAACAGAAGTTACTTTAGAAAGTGTATATAAAATATATTATAATTATATGGCACACCAAGTGGCTGACATTAATAATATGTAGCCATTTACAGTAAAATAGTCTGATTAAGGCACATAATCTTCCAACTGTATTCCTATAGCACAAATTTATGCCATATGTATACGAGTCAACAGTTTGGTTTGCACTATTGTTAATATTTTTGAATTTGTTTTTGTTTTTTACCTTTATCTCATCATACTGATTTGAGCTATCTAGTAACCTAAAAACTCCAACCTTTTACACTATCAAATTTTCTCTCTGGTATGACCGGGGAGAGGACTGTACGGTTTTCAGTAATTTTTTTTTTTCTTCTAATTATTACATGATTCAGGATGTCTTTTAGTAAACCCTTTAGAGTACTAATGCAATCATACATAAGGCAAGAATTAATTAATACTATTGAACTAAAAATATATATAGTGCATATTTATAGAAGCAAGGAAACCTTATGATTACAATATTGATAAATTTATAAAATACAGTATTTTAACTTACTCAAGGCACTTTAAATGCACTTTCAAGAGAAGGCACTCTAACTTGGCCATCAACAAATGTTTCTAATGAAATCACCCAACAGTAACATTTAATTTTAACACTGCTGCATGGCACTTACTGGTACCCTTATAAACAATGCTAATGAAATCAATTTCACATACATGTATGTAAAAATATTTATATATATGTATATTTACTTTAGCTGTTCTGCAAGCACTCATAAAATCAATACTTTCACCAATTATTTTCCAATAACAATAACATAAAAGTCTAAAACCAATTCAAATATGTATCAGTGAATCTCAATCTTGGTTCATGTCCTGTTACTCTTTTACCTAAACAAAAGCATGACTACTTTGGTAGAACAAATAATTCTGACTAGCTTAAACAAAATAAAATAAATAATAATAATAAAAAAAAGGCTTAAATATGAAGAGCATTAAAAAAATTGTTAGTGCCTTTTTAAAGCCTGATTCTTTAAAAAAATTATGAACATTTCCATAAAAAGAACTCCTTAGGGCAAATTTCACCAGAGCTGTCATTGCTGTGTGAAAACAAAAGGTCTGCTTAAAGGCTAAAACTTAAACTGCATCTAAGACACACAGCACACGTTACTACCGCCAACTCATCTGTACACAGTGAGCCTCATTTAACATCCTCTGGTCACGTTTCATTAAGTTATAGAGGTGAAGTTACATATACACCCTTACAGAGGTGATCAACAAATATAAATCTAGAAGTATTTCAGTCTCAATTGAAATGTATTATTATGCATGAAAAGAATACATTATTACATACTTCATGAAGGCAAGATATTTCAAATAATAAACAACTTATTTAGAATAATACTGAAGTAACTAAAAACAGTACCAAAGTTATATGAAAAGTACTCATTAATAGAAATATATGAAAACATACATTTCACATAATGCTTAATCTAGCTTGCATACTACTGCATAATTCATAAAACATAATGTAATAATTATGCATGACAAATTAAGCATTTGTATAAAACTGCTTACAACATCAGTGCCATACATACAGTATACATTACTCCATCACCAAACAGACATTAAAAAGCATTACTAACTTTTTAATGCTTGTATTAATGAGTCTTAACATACTAACCACAAAATACGAGACGGATCAATGATGTCTTGTACAAAAAAAAAATTCTTGCTTCAATCCAGAAGAAATACACTGGCATCAGTTTTAATATTTGCTCTTGTATTAGCTGCGAGACTTACAGCCTACTGTACTTTATTTAGAATGTGTAAATATATATTGCATACACAAAATAAAATGCTTTGAAGTTGCCAAACGTAAGGGAAAGAAAAAAATAAAGGCACGGCTCATTGTAGTAAAGAAGAGTAGCAAAATTTCTATAAAAAATCACAACACTTAAAACTAAAGAATATTATACTCTAAGTCTAAGCAACTAAGGAAACCAATAGCACCTTATGTGAGTGATGTAAAGAGCACTTTACTTAGGATTTGATTTCATTTGGCATGAAACTTTGTAAATACATGACTATAACAAGAATGGTAACAATTAAGGAAGACAACTATCACAAATAAACTGGCCATATATGGTTAATGCACTACTTTGCTTTGGTTAAGCTGGTTTGATACACAATGCAGTGTTTTCCAACACCCTTCACTTGTGCATAATATAACAATACAGTCTTTAAATATTGGTCAGTTTAGTTTCCACCCAACATCTGAATACTGTACTACCAAAGGTACGATAGAAATCTTCCTTTAAATGACTTCAAATTGGACTAGTAAATGTAGCATTTTGATAACGCAATGCCTGACTTATTTCCAAGGTAAAATCTTGGATATTTATCTTTGGGTTACTGGTGTAAGGCAGTCAACAATTCCCACAACTAATGCTCATCCTGCTGTAAGTTCTGGACAACAACCTTTATTGCTTCTGACTCAGCTTGTTCACAATAGAAGCTAAGTTATTGCCCTTTGCCAGATTAAGGGCTCCAAAGGTGTCCATAGATAAAAAGGATGTATTGCCAGTATCAGCCTCAGGTATGGGACTGGATACCCACGAGTGTTTAAGGTCCGAGGGAGAGGAAGCTAACTTTGAGGTGCTAGTTTTAGTTGGTGTGGTGGCTGCGGTTGTTGAAGTGAGAGTTGTGGTATCAGCAACACTAGTACTGGTGGATTGTTGCTTGCCAGTTATTTTCTTGAATGAGTTCTTCAGTTCCACATTACGCAGTTTGTGTACATTGGAGAGGTGCTTTCTCATGGTGTCTCGTGTACGTGTAATGATGCCACAGATGATACACTTGTATGCGATGTTTTGGTGAGTCTCCAGGTGTACACGCATATTATATGCGTTGGAGAGCACTTTGCCACACACAGGACAAGGTGTGGGCACTGCCTTCTTCCCCCCGTAACCACCGTCACCGCACAACAATTCATTAAATACAGGATGACCACCTGAAAGTAATTAAAAACCAACACTTAAAAAGACTACTAAAAACTGATAAGTCACGCTCAACTAAATCATATCAATTTTAACTGAATCATATGTAAGACACAAAATGGCAAGCAAACTACTAAAAAGTAATTCCAAGTAATTGCAAATGTGAGTCATCCTGATTTAATGTTTGTTTCATTCCAATTGCTTTCTTATCAGTATTCCATGCACGGATGCACAATGCTACTATAAGAAGGAAAATTTAAACCAAAGTGGTTCTTCTCACCTTTAATGGGTCTAATAATCATACTACAAACATATCACACTGGCAGCTAACAGGAGAGTAAGCTGACTATCTGCTATTCAGGTAAGATTCATTAATTTTCTGGTATTAGTAGTACAGTACATTATTCATTTCCTAAAGTAATAACCTGACACTCAAGATAACACAACACAAGAGTCAACATTCATATAAATTTCTATTTACATATATTTATTCTAGAAAACATACAAATGGTAACAAGTGATTGGAACTAAAGTTTTGGACGAATCACTAAGCACAAGCATGAAAATACCAAGCAAATAATTGTATG
Organism: Petrolisthes manimaculis; assembly: GCA_034508575.1. Lineage (NCBI taxonomy): Eukaryota > Metazoa > Arthropoda > Malacostraca > Decapoda > Porcellanidae > Petrolisthes > Petrolisthes manimaculis. Next base: position 46,106 of record JAWZYT010002395.1, on the reverse strand, counting down.
GCGCCTACTAAGTAAGGTCCTCAATCTTGACGGAATGGTGTTGCAGATGTTCTGTTACAGACGAGGTGGGGATGGTGGTGGTTGTGGTGGTGGTAGTAGTGACGGTACTTGTGGTGCTTGTAGACATACAAGTGGTTACAGCCCAAGTACTACTGACCACTGGCTCTAGCCTGGAGAGTCCACAACCATAGCTGAGATCATTTCTGTGCATCTTGAGTACATGCTTCCGTGCAGATTCAGCATTACGAAATACAGATCCACAATAATCACAGCGAGATACCTGACGCTGATGGATTGTCCGGATGTGTTTATATAGATTTTGTAAATTAGATATCATCTTCCCACAGATGTAGCATGCAGGTTTGTTGCTGTGACCTGAAAGAAGAGAGAAGCCTTCGTCACTGGCTATTTCTTCAGGAGTAAAATCCACACTACCTCAGATGAAATCTTCGAGACTGCATTGGTATCACTTGTTAATACAGGACGCTTGCATATTCTAAAGGAATGTACAAATGGGACGATAGCCTTCATGGAAGACAACAGTAGCTGCAACAACTCTGCAATACAACAGGCTTGCTTGACTGCATCACTGTGGCCACCCTACGATGACTGATGGGAGTCAGTATACATTAGGGTGGCCCTACTGCCCCTGACAGCCCCCTAGCTTCCCCTGCTGCCAATTTTTCCCCATGTCTCTTGCTCATATGCACAGCCATTTGTTCAACCTCCCGGAACTTGGCCCCACAAAAGACGCACTTGTGCACTTTCATATCATGTCTCCTGGCTAGATGGTCCTTCAGCGCCCACACAGAGTCCAACGTGCAGTTGCATAGGGGACACGCGTTTCTTTTGCAACTTTCAACTGCAAAAGAGAAGAGAAAGGACCATCAGCCAGGAAACATGGCATCATTCATGACACCCTAACTCTAGGCTTCCCCCTTGAGCTTCAAATAGATTTCCAGCAGGATTCGCAAGACTTTTGAACTTGCGTTGGGATGTTTCCGCCTTGAAAAAGTACGATATGATACTCATAACCTATGTAACTTCAAGACACCTTCCAAAATGACCACGTCACAAGCGAACAGAATTCACCCACTGAAGAAGATGGAGAAACAATAGAAGAAGTGTTCAAACAAATCCTTCAGGTAACCTTCAATGGAGATGCATTATGCCAGATATCCAAACACTTTTCTTTTTAGAATTTTCAGATATTTTTTTTACTGTGTTGCAAATATATGCTGGTGTGCATGCAAATGTATTAGTGAACAGAAGCATGTTAGTGTATTTGTGCATGTAATTTTCTGTACAGATACTCTATTGTATTTACAATGCCAGTGTCCACTGGTTAGATGATTCCTTTATACATTTTTTTTAACAAATACATAAAAAAAAAAAGTTCACAGCTGTACATATTACCCGACATACCTATTTAATACCATGTGACCCATATAACACTTCTGCTTCTGGATGTCAAGCATGTGGAGCTGATGTTAGGGATTATTAGAAGAATTTGCAGATCACACACATCACACCATTCATTCATTAGTAAGTGGAAAAAGCAGACTAACTTACTTGCTTGTACTATCTACAATGAAAATGAATGCACTGCTACAGCACACCACACAAAGCATACCAAATGCAATCCTTCCACAATGCATTTTGCTTGTAATGCTTTCCAGACCTCAGGTGTAATGGCAGATACTAATGCCATGGAAATAAAGAGAATTCTTGTATTTGGCAAAATACTCTTTGTAGAGCTCAGTTGAAAGAAACTTTTTACAGAGGTATTAAAAACCTGAGATCTGGACTGAAAAAACGATGTTTGTTCCACTTCCTACCTTGAGCTGAGGTGTCACTGGGTTCTGAATGGCTCCCTCTCCACGATGCTTGACTAACGGGAGGCAACACTCCTGTGGAAAGAAAGAGAAAAAAAAGTCACCACCAGATAATTACTGAGCATTAAATTAGTTAGAAATCTGAAAAAATTATCATCACTTCTGTTTAACATAGTATTTTCTTATCATTATGAGCTTTGACCACTGATGCTAAGCTTCCAAACAGCCCTAGCCATTACCTCTACTTCATCAATGCCCAGTGTTGTTACATCTCTACCTCCAAGTCTTTATTGACCTACAGGGTAGATAGCAACTAGCCACCTCGACTCCTCATTTCTTCATCCATGTCCCTCCTCTAAAATAGATCAAATATTCTCTATCTCCTCACTCTCAGCTCCTTCAATCCACATCTTGCCACTTCTTCACTAATGACTATCTCTATAGGTGATACCAGACATGTACAGTCATACTCCCAAATTCAGACCAACCCTGATCCAGGGAGGCAGTAACCACATAATGACGTAAGGTAGAGAATGATCGTGGGATGATAGGGAGGAGCAGGGATGAGGCTAGTTAACTCCTTAATCGCAGGTGATGGCATAAGTAGACACCATCCACAAGTGTGGAGGACTACTACGGGTGATGACATAAGTCGACAGAGTAGATTTTTAATCTGCGTGCTACCTAACATAGTTGTTTCGACTATCAACACTATTTGTGGGATCCTAGGGACTAGTCTGAGTCCAGGCAGCCACTACCACTCCGTGTGACAAAAGCAGTGAGTGTAGAAGGATGTATTTTCATCACTCCACATTTTCTGTAATTACCATTTGTATATGTACAGTAAGTAAAAACAACAGTGACATTATATTTCATATTGTGTTGAAAAATGTGATTCTGACGTGTTTTATAATGAAAGCGGAGCGTGAAAACATACTTAGATATGTAGAGTGTAAAAGTGAATTTTGAGTTGTGGTCATTCTGAGCTGGTTACCCATCCTATATATGTCTATTTAGTCTTCACAAGTACAACAGAAGACAACTAAAGGTTTGTACTTCAATATCCTGTATAATTTATTCATGTAGCTCGAGTGGTTTACTCGCTATTAGAAGTCAAATATGTTGTTTACATAGTGAGTTCAAGTGTGGGAGAAAGGCCCGGGCTACAGAGCTGCCACACTCCTGAATACCCGCATTTTAATGGTAATGTATTTGTATAAGAGCCATGGCTAAGCTACTGCCTCCTTCAGCACTGGGCTTGGCTTGGGAGTAGCAGCGGGGAGTGTCACGGCCAGCCCCGGAACCCCATCTTTCATTTCTAGTGTGCTTTAGTACTGCTATTTCTTTGGTAATAACTTATATTCATTGCTACTGTGACTCATTTAAATAATAATTACCAAATACTGTGCAGGGTAGCATATTGGCATATAAAATCTCTGCAAATTGTCAATGTGAGGAAGTGGCCGCCAATGCGATTTCTCTTTACAAGAAATTTACCAACCCATTCATGTTCCTTAGCACACCTTGGTACATACTGTACAATTGGCCACATGAACACTTACACAGGCTAAATGGAAAGACTTATATTTTCTATATGTTGTGAACCCTTGAAGCCTAGAATGTATGTACAAATCTTGTGGCCAATAGTACATTCCATGAATTAAGAGGTCACTGCCACCATTCCTCTATCACAAACTCTAAAAGGGAACCTCTCCTCTTGTACATTTTCTTAAATTTTATTGCCTGTAAGAATCATCTATTTCTTGGACTAGTTCATATTCAATCCTCTCTTCTCTAGTCAATGCCTGCTTCAAAGCTATGAACATCCTCTCAACTTCCTCATTTCTCTCAGATGTTAAAACTGAGTCTAGGTGTTGACTGGGGGTATACAGGTGGTGGTGGTGGCTGGGTGAGTTGGTTATGGTACTAAGTGTGAAGTACACACTGAGGTGGAGTTGGGTGTGGGAATAATGAGCAGGAGATGGTGGGCATAGCTCCTCTAGTACTATGAGCATGAAATATGTGTGGTAATAAGCATGGGTAGGGTGAAGGTTTGTGGGTGTAGTGTGTGGGGTGTTACTAACTAATTCTACCTCATCCTGCCAGTCATTTGGCATCACAGGACTTAGATAATAAAGTCTAATAAAGATGTTCAAGTCAGATGAAAATGTTAAAGTCGGATAAATATGTTCAGATTAGGTTTAATGTTGTCTACATTTGCAGGACATTATACCTCTCTACCACTAGGGGTTCTATACCTTGATCAACTTAGTGATAATAATGCCCCAAGAGACAAGCAACTCCGCTAAAAAATAGACTGCACATACAAGCACATTCACAAGTACAAACACTACTCAGATTTGCCAAAGTTATAGCCCGGCATCACAAACTTGAAAGCTGAGTGATCACCAGCTACAGTACTTCAACATGGAAGTCAGTCTACATGTGTTGACCAGTAAGTTGTGGTTTCAAAAATCTCCGTGTTGGTTACTGATAAACTGGTTTGTAAACTTTTCATAATGTTATGCAGTACATGTACATGTACTACATGTTATGTTAATTTCTTTGATATGATTTATTGATTAAATTATTATGATTAATTGACATTAGGTGCTGCAACAGCAAGGTCATATGGTACCCGAGGAATATGATCGAGTGGTGGGACAGTAAGTACAAAAGTTAACAGATGAAAAAAAGGGACAGTTTGAGAAATGAAAGCCCTTTTAGTCGCCTTTTACTGAGGGAGATATTCGTAGCCTCCGACCCTAGGGGGGTGATTTATTATGAAAAATACAGTAAAAACAGTTACTGGAAATCATATAAGCACACACATGGATATGACAGCATTCATATACAGTCGGCTCGCGATATAGGCGCTAAATTGGGAGACCAAAACCTACGCCTATATCGAACCGTTCACTCTATGTATTAAATACAATATGGTCGGCAGACCACCCCATGTGACATAATAAATAATAATACATAATGTAAGGTACAATAAATAAACTTCAATATGGTTGGCAGACCACCCCTTGTGACATAATAAATAATAATACATACAGTAAAAGTCCTGTAATCCGAATTGCAAGGGACTGAAGGTCATTTGGACTATTGGTTGGACCTCCAAATACAGATATGCAAAAATAAACACACAAATTATAGGATTACAGTAAACCCTGGTTATTTGGGATCGAGGGGAGACACTTGACGAGTTATCAGAAGATCTGAGATATCCGAGGGCTTAAATTTGATGCGTATGACTGATTGTCTGTCTGTACACCCACTCTCAAAATTACGTGTGCTTTCACTCGTATCTCTGGTTCCCTTACACAGCTAATGACTAAAAGTATGGAAAATGAATGTTAATAAAGGTTATTCATTCTAAAAGGTTAGGCCTAATAGCGTGAGTGTAGTGCGTGACGAGTTGACAAGTTCAGTTAACACCAATAATTCATGAGTTTCTACTCATACAATCATATTTCCTTAGTTTATATTATTTATTCTTTGTAATTTTCTCATACAATCATTTGCACTTTTCACCATATCAAATGTCTGTACCGGGATGTGTTAAAAGTATGAAAAATGCCCGTATTGGGAAGTTGTTACTATCCTTTTCCTCAGACATGTAGAAACTATAGACGTAGAATAGTTACACAGGCAGCCTTGTGAGGCCCACCAGGGCTGTTGTTGCCTGTACCTCCTTTGTATTCCTTTGTATAAAGGGGTTAGGCTTATCACGAATGCATCAAGCCAGTGTGAGAGTGACAGTGGGGTGAAATCACACTGGCGTGGTGATCATAAACGGTGAATAAAACCCACTCTTGTTGACGGAAATAATATATTAATGCAAACAGTTTGGGTGAACACTGCCACCATCTTCAGTGGTCTAGCGAGAAGAAAAGAATGACATAGATACAGTTTGTGGAGGTGGGAGGGAAGGTGGTGTTGGTGAGGTGAGGTGAGGTGAGGTGTGTGGTGAGGGAAAGGACATTTCTACCAAGGATGTCATTATTGGGTCCAATTTATATACCATAACTAAGGTTGAAATTGCGGTATTTTTCGATGTACATTTCAACCTTAGTTATGGTATGTATAAATTGGACCCAATAATGACATCCTTGGTAGAAATGTCCTTTCCCTCACCACACACCTCACCTCATCTCACCTCACCCATCCCACTGACACCTCCTTCCCTCCCCTCCTCCACAAACTGTATCTATGTCATTCCTTTCTTCTCACTAGACCACTGAACTTGTGACTGAAGATGGTGGCAGTGTTCACCCAAACTGTTTGCATTAATATATTATTTCCGTCAACAAGAGTGGGTTTTATTCACTGTTTAAAACTCATTGTATTTTCATTCGTGCACAAACATTCCTTAGTTTGTATTAATTAATTTTGGTAATTTTCTTTGAAAAATCACTTTCACTTTGTATGTAAAGTACAATAAACAAACAAATTACAACACCATTTACAAGACTGGAAGGCTAGTTTATCAGTCAACATGAGCGCCTTTAACAAATTTTGTCCGCCTAAAACACGAAAATAGTAAAAATAGGCACCTTTAAAATAAGTTACGCTCGCCTATGTTAAACTCGTTACGCCTATATAGGTTTTTTAGTGCCTTCCGCCTATATCGCGAAACGCCTATATTAAGCACACCTATATCGCGAGCCGACAGTATAGGAAATACAATTCTCTAGCTGCAGCTCTAGTTTGGAACACGACATTTACAGTACTGTAGTTTTCAAAAGAAAAATGTTTCATTTGAATAAGTTAAAAGAAAATCTGCAAAGAATTTTTGCATGAAAATTCCATTTTGTTTCACACAAATTGAGTGGTGAAAAAGTTAGTTGACCATCTTTAACGTTGAAAATTATTTACTGTAATCTGGTGAAGGGACAATTTTCCCTCAAATAACCCTTAGAGACCGGCTGACGTGATATACCATCAGTACGTGCAGTCCGGCTGACGAGTTATACCGTCATAGCTATTTCCCGCCATTTAGGGCTATGTAGGGCTGGTTTTTCTTGTCAGCGGGCTAGTAAACACAATCACAATATCGATCCGCTATCCACTCAGTTGATTCTTGGACCTCACGATGTGTGAGCTATTTTTAAGTATTTGCTCTTTTCCGAATTTGTGCTCTAACCATCGTAAGACAATACCGCAGTGAATATTTGTACGTGACAGTGACACCATGATATTCCTACAAGTGTACATATTATTTTTTAGTGTATAGATCATGATACACGATACATAATGGTAGTAATAAGAAAATAACACCACAAACACGCCCAGGCAGGTGCGAGTGATGGTAAATATACGTGTTTCTACGGTACAAATAAGTTTGTTTATAATTTTCTAAGTGACAGTTACACGATGATATATTCCTACAAGTGTTCATACTATTTTTAGTGTTGTAATCATGACATACGATACATAATAGTAGTAATAAGAGTGAGTAAACAAGGGAGTTTTGCGGGCAACTGAACACTATATCCACAGTCACGCGTAATGAGTCAAACACAGTGGCGATTCGCGCGCAAACATGGTCTACTTCAACTTGCCCTATCTCCGTAACTACACATCATAGAGCCTTCCAGATGGTACCATTCAATAGAGGAAGAGTTGAAGGTACTGTATATAAGAAACAATATTGAAGTCAGTACACTATATAGGTTAAGAGTGAAAGCGTTGTGAATATAGGGGAAAGAGGAATTTTGCCGCTAGCGGTGGGGCAAAATGTTGAGGCAAGCTAACCTGTTCCCGGTCTCTAGGGGTTAATGATGCCAGGAATTACAAAAATAAGACAATACTGTACAGTACAGTAACTTGCTTGCCACTATCATTTCACATGAAGTGACTTTTTCTCCTAGTATTTACAGTCATCCCTCCGCTATCACGGGTTCCACTTTCGCGTTTCGTAACTATCGCGCATGTGTGAAAAGTTCACCTTCATCCTTTTTCCCTTGTGACCTTCAACTCAACATCCTGGAAGGAGTATAATTATCAATCTAATATTTTCCATTCTCATTTACTACTGTACTCAAATTTCTAAAGCTCCAGCTTCCCTTTCCACAACTAATCTGCTTCCCAGAAAAATGACTCTCCCCTCACTCTCCAGGAACCTTGTTCAAACAACTCTCCACTTTACTACCAAATCTAATCCAAAACCTTGCCTCTTCATTAGTTGCTTGATACTGTAGAGACATCTGTATCACTCTCAACCCAAAGCTCCCTTCATATATTGTACTATACGAGCATTTAAATATTCAAACTATTCTCAGACAACCTACATGGAAAGAAAAGTATGAAATATTATGTACATACAAAATTATATGAATCACATAGCTGTACAGATGAAATTGAGTTTTTGTGTAGAGTTTGCACTAATGATAGGGTAGCAAGTGATAAGAATTAGTCTAGAGAAGCCCATTTTCCCATATATCAATTGATCAGAAGCACCTTTCTCCCCTACGACAAAATGGTTGAAACTTTAAAATTTCACCATGACAAATGTTTTTAAAGAGCTTGATTTTATACACCAGAATACTGTATGTAATCATAAGTCTCATCACAGCAAAATGGCAATACTGTACAAGAAAAAACATAAGTATTACTGTATAAGTTGGACATAGGCTGCATTCTCCTGATTGACTACTAATGATTCTGGAGAGCAGATACAAGCTTGTTGACTCTGTTATCTCAAAATAAGAAAGTGGAAGTGAGGAAGGACAGGCCCTTCACTACCCAAGTTATCAGCACTGGTGGGTGGGTGGAAGGATACACTCTAACAAGGTATGCATCATTACAAATGCTGGGAGGGATTTCAGCTAAATACATCCTGATTCTGTCAAATCATGGCTTGAAATAGCCGAGATCATTTTTGGCAGCCTGAGCAAAGTTTGCAATTTGAATGACCTATTGTGGAACCACTTGGGTGCTGATAATATTTAAGGAGTTTACACATATAAGTTAGAATAAATCTGAACTGCTATTGCTGCATATTAATTGTAAACAAAACCAATAATAATTTGTGAGGATCATGAGCCAAAGTATGAATGGTGAAGTGTGCTCCACACACGTCCCTAGTTCCAGTTCGTATGTCATCATTAATACACCATTTCCCATTTTTCAATGGGTGGCGAGATTCGGTGAGTGATATATACAGTATATATAAAAAATGGGGGGTGGGGGGTTGTTAAGCTAACAATTTCTAAGCTCATCCTATGAGTTTTTGCAACCACGACTTATGTCGCTTCATGTAGTTACAAATATAGATTATAGTATTACTCTTGTGTGTCTATCAGCTGTAGTACCCTTAATTATAAAGGACCCTGTGAATGTGTATGAGACTTGGCAGCTTCTGATTCCTCCTGACCATGCCACGAAACAAGCTCCTTTCACATAGGTGGACTACAGCACATGGGTCTTTAAAGTGTTGAGGTTAAAAGGTAATTTACCAATTCCTCACAACTGTACCCTGTATATTAGTGTATAAGATCTTTGTACGGTAATTGTCTGTGTGAGGGAGTGGTTACCCATAGGTAATTTTCCCCATATAAACATGTATTCATAGTGCATGATTTTGCAGTGCATAAGTGTGTCTGTTGCCAGTGGGTATGGATTGTACCCATGCTATCTTGGAAGATATTCCTCTACTCAAGTGTGTGTACTAAAATTTATTATAACTCCTATAAAAGGACAGCTTTCTGTATGCTTCATTCGGAAGAAGATGAAGAAGAAAAAAGAAAGTATTTACATATAATCATGCGTCTTGTGTTTTAATGGTGGCCAATTGCCATTTTATTTGTAAGCACCAAATTTAGTTTAACTTTACTGAATTTTGCTTTTGCTTCTACACAAAGGGACCTATACTACATTTTTATGTTGCATACTGTATGAGTGTCACAGAATTGGTTGAGGAAAGTGTGGGAGGTGGTTTTGTGAGTATTGACATACTGTTGGGAGAGTGAATGGTGGAAAAATGGGGATGGTTTTGAACATGGGATGAGGAATTCTACAGTACAGTACAGGTCTCCCTCACTATACAATGCATCACTATACGATATTTCGCGTATACGATTTAACTACTTTGATACCCTTGGCTCTTTAAACAATCATTTTCACTCGCATTTATGATCTCCCACTGCGCAAGGTTACTATCATTTGTTTGAGCGAGCGATGACAGCGCCACCCAAGCGTAGCGACGATTGGAAGAACTGCGTCGTCTGCGTGTTTTGAACTGTTTTCCCTTGTCTCCTTCAGTCAAGCTCCCGCTGCTACCATTATCATACTGCCCCTCTCTTATTATCGAGTGATTCATTCGTCTCGTTATGGCTTCTAAGCGACCTGCAAGCACTTCTCCTAGTGATGTAAAGCCGAAAAAAGCAAGGAAGAGCTTGAGCTTGCAGTCTAAGCTGGACATAATAAAACGGCATGAGAAGGGCGAGGGGGCAAATTATATCTCACGTGCACTCGGCTTGCCCCAGTCAACTGTGTCAACTGTGATAAAGAATGCTGCCAGTGTGCATAAAGCAGTGAACAAGTGAATGTTCTTTGTGTGCCTGGGCCTAATTTCACAAATTACAATACCGATATACTTAACTGTAAGTTAAATAAAGTGATTAACTGTTCTTAACATTGTTTATGTTACCATTAGTTATATATTATGGTAGTAAATAGTGATGTTATGGTCATAATATACGAGTCTTGGAACGTAACCCTATTTATCCCATTAAACCTTAAGCTCGTTATACGATCGATCGCTATACGATTGGGTTTTGAAGAACCTAACCCAATCGTATAGTGAGGGAGACCTGTATATCAAAAATCAAGGTTGTCATGGAATGGAAAACTAAAATTTCAAAATAGCAGAAGTCTTTCATTGCTGTTGCAAACTATGATTTAATGCTAAAATGTTCCTGAATCTGAAGCTATGAAGCAATGGGTCCAAGTACAATATCATTTATTATTGGTGTACATATTGTACTGCCTAGTAAATTAAAGGCCGTTCTAGTGTATTGATTTTAGGTTTTGTATCTGTATTGAATGCTTGATGAAAGTCAACAGGAGAGATCATCTTCATGAGTAATACTGTGCTTCACAAATAAAAGATGGATGCATACAGTAATTCTACTTGGAAAAAGCTTCAAGAACAAATCTATTACTTATGCTGCTTAATATCTGTTTATTTTCCTCCAGACAATCACTTTACAATTCATATCATCCCTTCACTTAGATATTCCTCAAGTTTTCTTATAAAATTCTAGCTCATAATCTATCCATGATATTTTAAGCAGCTGCTACTTATGAAAATTCAATTCCACAGCCTGTATTTGTACTGTAGTTTATATTTATCACTCATCCAATTTTTATTACCATTATATCAGTGATATTGTTTTTCATCTCCAAACAAACTATTAACTTTTTCTCAGAAAGCCCTCAATCTCTCCTATCATATCCTTCCCAGTAGGATACTTTTCTGTACATAGTAAACCCTCAATATATTCAACTTTACAATAGTGAGTTTCAGATATAATTATCTCTTTTGGCTGAACCAGCAACAAATATACTGAAACATGCAACGAATGGGATGAGCCAATCGATCATGTCTTGTTTACAACTTTATCGTATGTCTTTGTCAAGTCTACAATGCAGTAAATGACTAAGGGTAGTTTTATAAAACTCTTTGAGAAAAAGTTCTCTTTGTTGCTCAATTTCTATTATTCTGCATTATGAATTGAGCTATGAAGAATTTTTTCCTCAGAGAAGTTTAATAATATGACCCTAAGTAGTGAATCTGAAGTCCGGGTGGCACCGTAAACAGTTAGAAGTGCGCGGAATGACTTATTTCTAACGTGACTGGTTTGATGTCAAAAACCTTCCCCTCCAACTCTTCCAGTTCTTTTTCTCCTGACTCCAGCTACCATACACACACTCAGACATTACACTGTACACACACACACAATGCACCTCTATACAAACACACATGCAGGCATGTACACATACACATCACTCTTATAGACATTACATACTGTACATTACCTTAACCATTTATTTGCGGATATATTAGAATTTTGACACTAGTAACAAGTCTGGAGCACCAAGGGTACAGCATTGATTCAACAGGACAGCTTTTAAAATTGAGTGGTTCCTAACAAGCTAGTTTTGGGGTGGCAATACTGCTGGTGGCAGCCAAGAGGGCTGCCACAGCCATCTCAGCCAGCACCAATCAGTCTTGCTTGAACTGTGAGAGTAGGATATTTTCATCACACCTCTTTTCCTGTAATTACCATATATCTATCTATCTATCTATCTATAGCTCTGATGCCTCATTCTCTGCGGGAACTTCCCCCAAGGTGATGGCCACAGCAGAAGTGCCTCCAGATTTCTCTGTTCCAACACTCCCTCTTTACTTGGTCAAGCCCTCCCCTGCCCCTCATGCTTCTCTCCTTTACATACTCTTCCACTCTGTTCTGCCATCTAACCGGCATATGTAAGTAAAAACGAGTTATTTTATATATCATATTGTTGTGTTGAAAAATGTGATTCTGTCATGTTTTATAATGAAATTAAAGTTGTGAAAACTTACTTAGATATGTAAATATAGTGTAAAAGTGAATTTTGAGTCAATGCATTTTGAGGTGCCTACCCATGCTACAGATCTCATTTTAGCCTTCACAAGTACATCATTTATTTATGTAGTGCGAGTGGTTTACAAGCTATTAGTAGTCAAATGTGTTGTTTACATACTGACCGTGAGTGCAGGAGAGAGCTGCATAGATAGATAATGCCCGTGGTTAACCTCATTGTTGGTCTGCACTTTCACTTAGGGATTGCCATAGTCAAGAATATATGGGGTCTCTGAAGGTCCTCCAATGCTTAGAGCTCCCTCCGTAACCAATGGTTAGCAGGAAACTATACTTTTCATTGTCTTGATGAAATTCTCTCCATGAAATATACCATTTAATTCGTACCAACTACTGTACTCCTCACTTGTGGCCTCAGCACTTCCTCTACATGGCCAGCAGAGTACTGTAGTCAGGAGTGTGAGCAACTAGGATAACTTTACTACCAATGACCATTACTAATTATTTTCCTCATAGCTCAACAATTAGATGGGATAAGTAAAATTATTAGTTAACTACTTCTTAACCATTTTGTAACCACAACCCTTTCTTGCAATCATGATGTATTACATAATACTAGATGTAGTAGAGTCTGCCATAAAAAAATAAAATTAAAATAAAGTACTTCTAGATTAATAGATAGAGAGTGATAAGACTATTAGCTATAACTCCCCCTCTCCACCTCAATCAGGGCAAACAGTAACTCTGGTTGGTACTCAGGATGGACACAGTATAACAGTGAAAAAATAAAGTTGTAATAAACCATACTTATTGTTGTGTGTGGCAGTATGTTGGTATATCAACCAGCAAACCCATCCAAGTAACAAAATCATTCAATATTTTGTATAAAATCCACATTAACAATACTTAGGCATTTTTTAAATATATTTTTCATCATGTCAAGTTTTAAATAACTACATTCTCATGCTGCTATACCTATGCATGATTTTTGGCAAGCACCCAATGTTGACCATCTTTTGTTTAACTATATAAAATTTCTTTGTACATTGTTTACCCAAATGTCAGGCTACAAATTTCAGAGCACCAATTAGTAAATGCTTCTAGAGTACAGACATAAATCCCATTTCAACTTCAGCTCAAACACTTGAGTCAACCCAGGTCTTTCAATCACCTCAATAGTCAAGTTAGCTTAGGATTTTACCCAACATTCCAACATATCCACCCCAATGTTTCATGACTTGATTACTACCCTCTTTCATCACTGTATCCATCTAAATATCTTATTTGTGGGCCGATTGTATAAAACGCATTAAACCCAAGGATAGGCACAATCTCCACACCTGCCCACTCTGACCCAATTATTCAACCTTCAATATTACAGCTTCAGCTTCAATGTAAATAACGGAATCTGCCATTCTCAGTTTTTCTGCAGTTGAATGCTAACCTTTATAAAATTTATCCTTCTCATCTGAGAACTTAATAAAGCATCTTAAGTTTAGGCAATATTATTTCAGAAAATAACACAAATTTATGCAAATTATGTTTCTAAAGCATGAAACATGTATAATTGGTTGAAAGAATAGGAGAGAAAAATACTGAACTGTACACATATAAATGGAGCATATCCACGAAAAATTTAAATTAAATCCAACATGCATAACCACGTAAAAAAAAAAAAAAAAAAAAAAAAAAAAAAAAAAAAAAAAAATCTAGAGAGTAAGGTATAGGTTTCTGTTGTGTGAATGAGTACAGGTTGATTAGTATCAGTATACTGTACAAGAGATTTTATGCAGTGCGTAATGCAGCACTTACATCTGTTTGTCTATGCACAGGTAAATGGCTAAAACATGGGGTCCAAAAATCGGTCCATATGTTTAACTTGAGAAGAGAGAAGTATTGGTGGCATTTATCTCTGATAATAACCCATTCCCTATAATTTCCATCCTATATTTTGCACCAAAGGTGGATGATGCATCTATGTATACAAAGACCTTGTTCTCGTGTTCCATAACTTTGTTCTTTTAAATTCTCTGCCCTCTGGATTTGGCTTACTGTCACTCTCAAACTAAATAATGGTACACCTGCAGTGACGTGCAGTCCACCTCTTTTCTACCACTACCAACTTTCCAAAATTCTTTTTAAAGCATCAGATGTTTGGTTGCCAATGTGTAATACCTGCTACCAATGTGTAATACCTGATGTTCTTATCAAAGTAAGTTTTTGTTGACATACCTCCTATTGATCACAATCCCCAAACCAAACAAAAACCTAATGCTACCCTCTTCACACCATCCCATCACCCTCCTCTGCACTCAACATTCTCTTACAAGCCTCATACAATGCATGTTCAATGGTATGAACTCAAATTAAAACCCCACACAAAACACTCCTCACCACACTTGACTCAGAAATTTTTGTAATGCCATCCCCTGCTATAACCTCAAAAACAGAATACAGGTATTCCTCGTTTTGTGCGTGTTTTCTTTGTGCTAATTTGCTTATATTCGACATTAAAAATATTATAATTAATTAATAATTGTGCGATATATTTATTATAATCCGATTTGCCCCTCATCTGCATTTCAAAAAGTGCGCCAGATGCGTAGTTCAACTGCCTGCCACCAGGAGGCAGCTCACGCTCCCACCAGTGTTGCCAGGTGCAGGGAAATTTCTGTTTTAGGGAATTTCGAAGTCAACACAGGGAAATAATATACAGTTCGTTCAAGAGTAAACAGGGAAATTTTTACAAGATGAAATACCTAAACGACCATCAATGTTCATGAGTAAACAGGGAATAATTGAGGTAAAATGGGAAATTCTGAGGTTGAAGTGAGGGAAATTCCCTCACACTTACATGGCAACACTGACTCTCAATGTTTTGTTTACATCTCACTCGTGGCTTGGCCAGCCAGTTTATTATTTGTCAAGATGGCATCATTTTAAGTGTTAATGGCAGCTTTATTTACACTTATTTACATCTTAGTGTTATATATAGCTTTAACATGATACATTTTTAAAACATGTTCACTTTATTAGTCAAATAAATGCATTTTTCATCCAAGAAATGGAAGTTTATTTGGACCAAGACCCCATTCTTTTCATTATACATTGTTTCTAATGGGAAAAATAGGTTTATTTTGTGCGAATTTAGTTTGTGCGGTGCCTGTAGGAACCTATACCTCGCACATAATGAGGAATACCTGTACAGTATACTGCACAACACAAAAAGGTAGCTAGCCAAGTACTTGATGAGTTGGTATATCATTTGATGGTCAGTCATTAAACAAAAGTCTGTATACTGTAGTCTTAAACCTACACCTCCCAATCCCCAAACACATGGCTTCTTATACAGACCATTTACAGTATATCACAACACTAAAGTCCTTATGGTTACAGATAATTTTAACAAGAAGCAAACAAATATCCACTCCACAACACGGAAGAAAACGCAGATGCTAAATTTGCGTCCATACTAGGGGTAATGAGTCTGGGCGGTATTGCTGTGAGCTGGATATGGTGCCCCCAGGGTTTTGGCTACACTGTCCAAGTGAGTCTCTAATAACTCTCTGAACGCCAGTTATGAAATTATGACATACTGTCTCCTTCCCATTGTCTGAGTGCCTTCTCCTCTCATCCAATCCTCCTTTTCCACCAACACCATTGATTAGAAGCCACAATACTAATTAATTTACAGAAAAACTGGAAATACCAACACAAACTACAACTCTTCAGCTTCCAGATGCAAATAGAATTAACTTCATCAGACACACAGTTTGACTGCTGTGGTGGTCTGAAGTGGCAATGAAATCCGGCTAAATGGGTAGGAGCAAATATAAGCTTTAAGCACCTCTAAAGTTAGTCTAGAGACAAATGGAAAAATATTTTACCTCCTAAACAATGGCAGGAAATTATAAGCGAAACATGACATGTCTTTGTGTTCTCCACATCCATTGTGTGGCACATGTCAAGTTCACAGGATGCATGATATGGTATGTTTAATTGTTTTGTATTACAATTAAGTGTCTTGTATCTCTAGTCTAACTTGTAAAGTGCCTGCCAATGTCCTCATCACCTCCATGCTCGCTCCTTCACACAAGACCTCCCACACTCCCCTACTAAGTCTGCTTTCATCATCACCATAGCCTGATTATATATCAGATATAGCTCATTCTGGTATCATCTGAACACCAAGGGTTCGTAGCTTGGGGTAGTATTTTCATTTTTGTTTCAAATATTAATGGTCACAGGATTACTGATATTTGAAACTAAAAGAAAACCAGAGATATTGCTCACCATCCAACATCAGCAAGCTGATTTTGCCCTATGCATGAGGGCTAGGGCATATTACACCCCAGAGGAAGGACAGAACACTAGAATGTGTCACTTCCCTGCCACTTCTTGTTGCCCCACTGGGAGGTAAACAAGGCAAGGCAAAGCAAATGCAAGAGCACCTGCTCTCAGCATTCTCATATGATCTTGTCCACCCACAGTAAGTACTGGAGGTGTGACAAAAAAATAATCAGAATCAATTCTAAGCATAAAATTAAGCACAAAAAGCATAATATCTGCGACCAAAGCCTAAAGATGTCGTGCACGGCTGTGGTATATGGCAAGTTGACACCCAACAACCGGGTGACTGATATATGCCCATGGAGCCTAAAAAGTCCTGTCTTAAGACATTTTATCACACAATCAAAGGGACACATAATGACTGAGGATTGTTGGCTTACCAAGAAGCAGGATTTGACCTCAATGTAGTTCAAAATTATGCATATGCAGTATATTTTAGATTTCTATATAAATTTCTGTTGACGGAAAAGACTAATCTATAGTAATACAGTATTGCCATACCACACAAATGTCTTGTACCAGGACCCCTTAGCAAGGGGTCAAGCTGATTTGATCAATCTACAGCTCTGATGCCTAGCTTCCTCTGAGAACTCCCTCCAATAATGTGTCTATGACAGAAGGGTCTCAAGTTCCTTCTGTTCTAGCACTCCCTCTAATATCAGTTAAGCCTTCCCCTACCACATCCCTACTCCTCCACTTTCTTCACCCATCTGGCAGGTGGCTTGCCTATCAGTCTTTCACACCGATCCATCAACTTCCCTCCCACGCATCTTTGTTAACTTTCCATTTTGCATTCTCTCCATATGGCCAAACAACCTCAATGTATTATGCTTCACCCTCTCAAACACCACATTCAACACAAATTGCCTTTTCACCCAGCTCTCAGACCACCTCATCTGCCAATAAACTTTTTTTTGGTAAGGTACTCATTTTCACTGCACCTCTTCTCCATTGCTGCACCCTCCTACCTTCATCTAACCATTGATATAAAGATATTCACTAAGGTCAATCTCTACCCAGACACACACTTTTGTTACTCTATGGAATTCCTCAATCCCCTCCAGCAAGTGCCCACCAATATCATACATCATGTGTACATCTCTCAAGCCTTCCTTTCGACACTGTCACATGACTTTTCTAGGTCCATATAGCTTCCTTCCCTAGATGCATCTCCAATGTTGATTTGATTACAAAGATCTGTCAGTTTCGTGAACGCTATACTTTTTGTATCCCCCCTGCTCCACACTAACTGTATCCTGTTATAGTTTCATCAATCCCTTGGTAAGAACCCTCCCATACACCTGTCCCCACACAATACAAAGATTATCCCTTGTAAATTCCACACCCTTCCTTAATCCCTGTATCCTTATACAGAACAGAGATACTATAATATATCTCCTCCATTCATAGTTACACAGTTTCATTATCATTATTACATTTAGGCGTAGGAAGTGTCGTCTCCATCGCCCACCTCATATCCCCTATGATACAGGGGGTGAGTGAGGGTTGGGGACCCCTTTCTCTAACAATGACTCCACCAAAGGCTCAAATAGCCTCGGAGTTGGACCCCTGGCCTGTCGGAGGTCTTACGTCAGCCTCCCCACCCCTTGAATAAAGGGAAATAGGGTATTGATGATGATTACTTTTCATGCCCATAACACATTATTTAATGAGGGTTTACTTTGTGTCGATGCTCAACTCCTGGCCAAGTAAATGACGGTAATGTAAAATAGACATCATCTATTGCAATAATGTGTGCGTTCTTACTAAATTGCATATTCACAGGGTTATATCAAACTCATGATGTCCCGTCTACATTTTATGAATCTCTCGCTTTCAAAGGTAGAAGTGTTATCCACTCAACACTGGCACCCCATTTTATCATATTATTGTATCTATACAGTCATCCCTCCGCTATCGCGGGTTCCACTTTCGCGTTTCGTAACTATCGCGCATGTGTGAAAAGTTCACCTTCATCCGCTATAGCGCATCCGTATGCGGACTATCGCGCACGTAACATTCAAATTTGGCGGTGCGATTGGCCAAGCACACTCGACTGACAGCCATGTTTACCATGACATGGTGTTACAGCAGTAAAGATGAAGACTGTGTGGGTTTATAACTAGCCCTGCTTATCAACCCTATCTTTATTTAATACAAGAGTTAACAAGTGATACAATGTGTGGAGATAAAGTTTTTTCATCTGTGCCTAATTACACCTCGGTCTGGTATAGAATGTCCAATACGTCGATATAAGACGTCGTTCCTATAGGGTGTACGTATATTACAATTCGTATTAAGCATATTAAATGCATATAACAATTTGTATTATGATGATTCATGACTGAAATGAGTCGTCGGCATCGATGGCATGCGTGGTGGTACGGTAGTGGAGGTGGTAGGGGGAAGGGGGGAGATAGCGTGATATCGTTTGTTTACATTTTATTAATCATACGTTATTAGTGTTTCCTTCTTTTTCTGTCTTGGAAATACCGAAATAACTTCCTCCTTTATATGGAAGGATATGGCTTTCCATTTTGTAAATGCACCACCTGGCATGACTGAGTGTTGAAGCTAGTGTTTAACTCATAATTACTAAACACGAGAGTCACACACACACGGTGACAAGTCAGGCTAGGCCTATATTCCCTTGACCTTGGGCTAGGGGGAATGGAGATACTGAGGGTAGGGGCTTTTGGTTATTTTGTTGATGGGAAATATTGACTTTACAACGGCACCTTATAAACTTATATACAGTATATATTTTTTATTTTAATCTATTTCCCTTTTTACTTTACAATTTTCTATTCCCAAAAATGCTTGTTACAATTTCAATGGTTGATGGGAAATATTGCCTTTACAACGGCACCTTATATCTTAATCTTTATTTTGCACCTAATACACCAATATATATATTTGTTTTTATCTTGATCTTGTGGGTTTTTGCTATTATTTCTGCTAGAGAAATAATGCTCTTTCAGTCGGGCCCTTCTATATACTTTGAGACCGACTAAATATGGCGACTATTTCCCTTTTTTTTTTTTTTTTTTTTTACAATTTTCTATTTCCAAAAGTGCCTGTTACAATTTCAATGGTGCACGTTTCATAATAACATCTTAAAGTACAGATGAACGATGTATCAGTAATTATCGCGGGGAAGATTTTACAAAATACATCTAACTCGGCCAACACTAGTTCCCGGGGTAACTAACTGAAGGGTTGCGTGTGATCGCCAGCGGATTTAACAGGGGAACAGTGTTGGCCGAGTTAGATGTATTTTGTAAAATCTTCCCCGCGATAATTACTGATACATCGTACATCTGTACTTTAAGATGTGTACTTTCAATGTTTTATTTTTTATGTAGTTGAAGGTAATAGATATTTTTAAGCAATACATTTTTAACATATATCTATACCATTTATATGATATTTTATTGTTACAAAATATGTTATCACTTATACCAAAATGTTGTAACGCCCTACGTTTTGTTATGATTCTGTAAAATTACCCTACGCCCTACAGACAAGGATTTGAGGTCGAAATGCCCTACATATAGGGCGATTACCCTACGGTTGGCAACACTGGTAGGGGGGGAAGGAGCGCGGGAGAAGTGGTGGGAACACACACACACACACTTCACAGACGAGTGATATAATTTCCTAACATGTTCATTATCATTTCGCTCGTTTTGTATACAAACTCATTGGATATGCTTCACTTATTTTCGCCACCCATTTTATATGGATGCAATCGTTTTGAAAATAATTTTAAGTAAATATTTTGGTAGCTAATTCTACAGTCAGTCAGACATCCTACTCTGGCACGTGCTCTCGGAATCGGGTGCCCGACTCTCCATATGTGAACACGTTTTGTTATGTTTAATGAATTGCCATCGTGTTTGAGGTCTCAAAGTAAAAAAAAAAAAAGTCACTTTCGAGAGACATAAGAACCTATCCCAATTTTCATCATTAATCTTTAGTCCCTAAGGTCAGTCAGGCATATCCATTTACGCACCACCTAACCACAACACTCAACACGCTTACTGTACTTGTGGCGTCCACTGTATTAGGTTAAAAATGCAATTTTCTTACTAATCTAATTTAGTTTTCATTATATGCAAAGAAATATTAGTAAACAAAAGCATGTTTAGGGAGGAAAAATCTTGAAATATGAGGGACTGGGAACCAATTTCAATTATTCCCATTAGTTATTAAATTCCGCTATCACGTGCTACTTACGGTACCAATTAGTCGCGATAGCGGAGGGATGACTGTATATGATCATTGCACACCTCAAACTGCAGATATTCGAATGGTATGTGTGTGTATGTATGTGAGAGAGGAGGGCAGGGTGATGTGTGGTAGGAAAGGAGGGAGTCAATTTGTGATGTGTTGGTTCCTTCAACATTGTTTCTAGAGTTTGTGAAGCTGCAACACAATCTACAGCAGTACTGTCCACACCTTGATCTTCTAGGGATATGGTGGTGGGGGATCTTGGGTGGAGTGGGAAAGGGCATATAAGCATGGTCAGCCTGTAGCTGTCATATTACATTTGGAATGTTTAGCATACAAAATATTGGAAATACAAACAATTATTGTGAAGCACTGAAAACAAATATTGTTTGCATAGGAGTATGATGGGAGATCAGAGATAGCAGTTTGGAACAGACAGGTCGTAGAATTCTTAGACAAAGGGCAGAGGTGTGAGTAAGCAAATTAAATGGGCTTATGGAACAGAATAATCATACCAAACCAGACATATATGATATGACTGAAGCATGAACACATAACATCACAATAAATGTGAACAGATGCACTGTAAATGAGTTACCCCAAGATGAATTTATGTGTGTATCAAAGGCGTAATATGCGCATGATGGGCATAATAAACGAAACAGAGTATAAGTGGCTTGAATATGTAGAAAATGTAATTCAGAAAGTTCAAGAAAAGAGTGTAACATAATGCTAATGTACAGTACTAATAACACTCAATTCAGTGTGTGTGTGTGTTACCTGGAGGATGGCAGAACTTAAGGAGTCATCATGTGATGACATCACTCGGTACCTTCCCTAGAAATATCTTTAACCCTTAATTTGTGGATGTAGTAAAATTGCGTCACTAGCAACGAGTATGGACCACCGCGGGTGTAGCATTGATTCGATAGCACAGTTTTTAAATTTGTGCGGTCCCTAGCAAGCTAGTTTTGAGGTGGTAACACTGTGGCTGGCAGTCAGGGACTTGGCTACAGCCACCTCACCCACCACAAGTCCACAAGTCTGTCTTGCATGAACAGGGAGGGTAGAAGGATACATTTTCATCACTCCTCTTTTCCTGTAATTACCATATATGTAAGTAAAATTACAGTGACGTTATATTTCATATTGTTGTGATAAAGTTTTTCTGAATTGTTTTATACCAAAATTAAAGTGTGAAAACTTACTTAGTGTAAATACCGTATAGTGTTAGAGTGAATTTTGAGTTGATGTCATTGTGATGTGGCTACCCATCCTACAGATGTCATTTTAGTCTTCACAAGTACACTCACCAGCATATTAACCCCTAAAGGACCGGGGGTTTGGTGAAAATCACGCAAAATAGCTTGTTTTTGCATGCTTATTACTCTTAACCTACAATGAAAGAGTGAATTATTATAGTACTGTACCATCAGAACGAGCAACTCTTCCTCTTTCGATTGGTACCAACGGGAAGTTTAATGGTTACAGAATTATGATGAGTTGAATGAACTATGGTCGCCGTACGTTGAGCGCTAGTGTTTGGGTGGGTGTGCTGACCGTGGCGAGGTAGTATAAAATGGGGGTAGGTGCTCGTTGACTAAGCCACTCACCAGCACACTCGGACATAACAAGATCAATAATGCCTCAATTTTACCCTAGAAAAAGCAGTGTGTACTCAGTCTGAGCATCCCATCCTACTATAAACCAGTGTAGCTAATGTCTGGAGTAAAAAAAAATGGGGAAAATTCCATAACCTTGGGAAATTTTAGCGACCTGGCATATGCCGGGCCCGGTCCTTTAGGGGTTAAAAAATTTAGCACCACTGTGATTATTTAGCCCAAAATAATCCATGTGTGCGAGATGGAATATCCTTGATACACTGGGGCATGAAGTGAACTTTGTTGCTTAAGGAACTGCATCACTTAAATCTCTTAAAACATGTGAGCCCCTGTACCACAAGGCAGTGCTGGCGACTGTACATCAGGAGAAAGCTAAAGGTTTGTACAGTACTTCAATATCCTCTATCATTTATATAATATTTATGTAGCATGAATGGTTTACAAGCTATCAGCCGTCAAATGTGTTGTTTACATAGTGACTGCGAATGCGAGAGAGAGGTCTGGGAGAGGGATATGCTGGGTTAGATAATGCCCACAACTAAGTGGTTAAGCCAGTGAACAAGCCTTTTCTAGATTCTTCCAGTCATATTCATATGCTTAGATAACACATTTCTCACTTATGACCCAAATACTCATGGAGTATTCACCTAATACTGCAACCTTCATTTTTAGAACTATACTGTAAATAGTAACTCTTTATTACATTCCCTGGGTTATGTCTTTGGTTTAGTTTCTTTGTCTGTTGGCTTGTTAGAATGATTATGTAAAAGGTGAAATGCAAATATTTACGAAGTTTTATAACAAAGGTAGGCCTCTCAGACAGGCAGTGTGTAATTAGATCATCAGTACTTTACAACCTTCAAGTATTGGCTGGAGAATTCAGAAGCCCTCTTTTTCACCCACTATAAAAAGCTCCCTTATGCACTGCTTGGCAGTGAACTGGCTATCTATACTGTATATAGCTCTGAAGCCTCGCTCCCTCCGGGAACTCCCTCCAAAGGGTTGTCCTTGGCAGAAGCGTCTCCAGTTCTCCCTGTTCCAACACTTGCTTCTTGCTTGATCAAGCCTCAAATTTCTCTCCCTCATGTATTCCTTCATTTTGTTCATCCACTTGATTGGTGGTATGCTATTCATTTCAGGTCCTTCCACCTCACTCTCGTACACCTTCTTTGGAAACTCTCCAAATGTCCAAACAATCTTAATGTACTTCACTTCACTCTCAATCACCACCAACTGCCTTTTCACTCAGACTACACCTCTCATTATACATTCTCTTTATTTTCCCCATCCCATCTTGTCAATTTACAAGAGTAAATGCTGCAAGAGATGCAAGGAACTCACTCAAGCATCAAACAACAAGACCCATTGGAGATTTTGGAGCCTGTAAACGAGACTGAGACTGACGCAGCACTATAATCCCAAGAACAGCAACAACCACCACAACTGCAAGCCAAGGAGTCCGAGTTGCCAGTAGGCAAACTCAGCCACATTCTCTATGAATTGAAAAATCTCAAACACGAGTTGAAGACTACAGGAACCTCCAAGTAGAAACTTCTTAACAAGGTGTTTAAATGGTATTACACTAACAGGCACAACACAAAAATTAAACACGTTATTGAAGACTGCAATGCATACAACTACCCTCTCCAACAACACAACATACACTCTCTGAGGTCATTGTGGGAAAGCTCGGTTCAGGCCATGACCTTCCTCAGGAGCTCAGGGCTGCTCGGCCAGACAGCATGAAGAACAACAACACAAATAAGCAAGAGGAAACAAAGCCTAATCACTCATTATCTAGGCAGCAACAGGAATAACAGGCAAAAACAAGAGATCGATGATAATGCTTCAGTTGTGTCCAACCTTAACACTGAAGGGTTTATGGAAGTGAATGAAATCAACACAGAATGCAGTGCTAGTGGGATGGGAGTGGTGGTGGGTGAGGGTAGTGCCATGACGGGATGAGCAGCGGGGTAGCCAACATAGTGTCACAGCCAGCTACGGACCCCATCTCACAATTCTATTGTGGCTTTTATACTGCTGGTAAGAACTAAATTCATTGCTGTGACTCATAGTCAAATTACAATTACCAAATACTGTCCAGTACCCTGTATATTGGCATATAAAATCTTTGAAAATTGTCAGTTTGAGGAAGTGGCAGCTCATAAGTAATTTTTCCTATATAAACATGTATGCATACTATATGATTTTATACTTACGCGAGCCCGTCACTCAAATTGTTACGCACTATACAAACCTACTGTACTGTATTGACAATTTATGCAAATACAGCCTCCCAGCTACCTTATTACAACTCAGAACCCAATAATTCAACCCACATCACATCCATTATATTAACTCTATCCTTTATATCATTCCATCTTAAGGACCCTGTTATCGTGCATAAAAAATGGAGGCTTCTGATTCCACCTAACCAGGCCACGAAACAAGCTCCTTCCCTATAGGTGGTGTTTCGTGGCCATATTTGAAGGACTCATTTACCTCCAATTTTCTGACTACAATACAGGGTCCCTTAACTCTTTCTCCTTCCTTCTACATTACTTTCATACTAACTTTGTTGTTTCTCACTTGCAATCTACACAAAGTGACACCACAATACAGTAACATGTTTTCTCCTATTATTCTCTACCTTACATCTTTCCATTTTGTAAAGCTAAAATGCTTCCTCATTTATCTCTATCTGTGCACTTCCCAAGTTTGGAAGCCATTCTCCACTGCTTTTCACTATACAGTAGAAGTCCTGTATTTCGTCACCTTCGGGACCAAACAGCTGCCGAAATATTGAATATCACAAAACACTGGATTATTTTTCTACAGTAGTGTTTTTAATACTATTTAATACTAGAGCTGATGAAATATTAATACAGTACAAAGTATATATTTTTTTAATATTTA
Source organism: Petrolisthes manimaculis (assembly GCA_034508575.1). Classification (NCBI taxonomy): domain Eukaryota; kingdom Metazoa; phylum Arthropoda; class Malacostraca; order Decapoda; family Porcellanidae; genus Petrolisthes; species Petrolisthes manimaculis. The sequence continues at coordinate 20,555 of JAWZYT010002395.1, read as the reverse complement.
CTAGAAAACAAGACACAAACAGACTGTAGCCAACGCAAATTTAAGGCAATGAAGTGCGTGATGACTGCTGACTCGTGCCTCGCGGCGCCGTTTCAAAACTGCCGTTTCTGCTAAGTTACCAATTGGAAAATATGCCGAAAATTCAGGAGACTTTCGGAAGGGGACTATTTTTAAAAACTGACGGAAAAACAGGTTTTCCGAAGTACTGGACTTTTACTGTATATGTATCTCACCAAAACTGTCCAGCATTTTGAGTACTAGGCTGCAGTAAAACCTGTGCTGTCAAGCAAAGCCAATTTCATCCCAAAGTGATTTTTCTATCCCTTATCTCTTACTGTGAACCTACAACTTTTATACTTAAATGTACTGTACTGAGCTTCATAGCAAATCAGAAAACATTTTTGTATGACTCAAACAAAAACTTTCTCAACCTCTTCAACCCAAATTTATAGAACAGCATATGACTGTCCTTTCTCCAATTTTTTTTTCTAACATTCAAGTCCAAAATCATTCTTTGGCATGGCACTATATTTATTCAGCACTCCTAGCTTGCTCTACCCTTGCCCACCATCCTCAATCCAACTTCCAATACCCTACCTTTCCCTGAATTCACGAGGTATGATCCTTCCCATAGCAATGTTTAAACAGTACAATGAAAACTACGATACACCAGTCTTGACTATACTGTATATATATATATATATATATATACCCATGAAACATTTTCTCATTTCTGAAAAAATTATCTTCTTAAGTATCTTCAGAATGTAGCATTTCTGATTTCAGCTAAATGCTAGTGCATGTGATACACTTGCCCACACTTTGTGATATGGATTTAGTTTGGTCAACTGCAGTATTTTCTTTATCACAATACAAAAGCCTGGTAAATACTATACAGTCCAGTTTATGAGGGCATGAGAGAATGATCCTTACTGTAGCTCTACTTCTAGAAATATGAAATAATATAAATTTTGTTCTATGGATCATTGAGGAAGGTGCAAGCATGCCATTGCTGTGCTTGAGAAAAGTAAGCAAGTCCTAACTGTAAATACTATTGCAAAATATACCAAATTGGCAAAGATTCATCTACATAACTGACAACAGAATAAAAACCATCAAACACTCTCCAACATAAGCATTAAAGAATCACATAAAGCCATCACAGCATATACCACATCCTTAACAAAACAAGTAAACACTTTTTACCCTCACCAAGCACTTTTCTCAAGTCAGCTATCTAATCAAGTCCCCCTTACAACTGATGATCCATCCAATGTAAATGATTTTTCATTCACAACCTTAAGTACTAATCCACCTGTGGACCAGACAACATCAGTAGCGAACACCTGTAACACCTTGGACCACACAAGCACTCACCACATACAGCTACTCACAACATAATACCCAACTTTTGAAAGCATTATTCACTCTCCAAACCCAACAAAGACCCCATTGCTATCCTCTTCACACCATCCCATCACTCACCTCTGCACTCTATCTACACATTCCCTTTGCAAACTTCCAACGTGGTTTTAAGTATAAGCTCAAAAAAAGTTTTTAGTGACCATACAGAGAAATATTAATACCATCAACTCGGTTAAATCCCCAGATTGATGACTATATAAATGGTCTATAGTTTCTTTTATCATTTCCACATACCATCTCAGAACACTTTCCTCCACCCTTTCATCCAGCAAATTACTCACTTCACACCATTCACAGATATCACATCATACCGTCTATAATTCTTTGAACTCTTCATTCACTTTCAGTACATTCGTCTCTACTACTTGCACCATCCTTGATTATAATACAGTACAGTATTCACATTCATCCTACACCAAAATTTCACAACCATACAATACCGTGGTTATCAACACTCCCTCCTGCAGCCTATGTATTAAACTCTTGCTATAAACAGTGTTTCATCGCACCTGTTACTTTTACGCTACTATTTTCCACTTTCTTTTCACATTTTCCATTCTTATCCAATAGTACTCAAAGGTAATTAAGTTCAATCAATTCCCAGATTTCATCATCAACTATTTCATCATCACATAATTGCTCCCTATGCCTCTTCCATATTTCCACCTTACATCTATCCACATTTACGTTTAGATAATGACTCTCACATCTCTGCAAAACTCCACCGATAGACATGTTTATAGTTCTGGGGAAACAGGTAATTCTTTATGCCTGGAATGTAGAAATTTGAAGTATATAATTTTCAAATAATGTTTGGCATTACAGTCACTCATAAGTTTATCATTTTCTTTGCTGCAGGATAATAGTAGCCTCCATAATAGTAATGACATCAGTTGAGAACAGCTTAACTTATGATACTGTAGGACAGGGGCAGGCAACCTCCGGCCTGCGGGCCTAATCTGAAGCATGATTTGCCTTGTAATCTGGCCTGCCAGATACATCGAGCCACACACACTACCTTTAAGTATTGTTAGTGTATCATTCAGTAATGCCCCTCATAAGTTTGTCCACCTAGATCTGTTTTTTTTTCAACATCACCAGGGCTCCAAATGGAGTACAACAATCTACTTTTTTTTTTAGACTGCCTCTCTTACTCTGGTTCTGTTTAGTTACATTACCAACAGTACGAAATACAGTACATGTTTCCTTAACTGTATTAATGTTACATATTTTTTTTTCCAACTTGGGTAGCTTGTGTTTAGTGTCGTTGTCATTCTTCAGAAAGAAATTTGTGCGTTTTGTAGGAGTCAAGGTGCTGAGTTGCAATTTCAAGCTTTTTACTGCTTACTTTATTAATTTTATATTAATTTATTCTTTGAAATGTAAGGAAATAATTTTATGTATCGCATATTTTAATTAATTTCCTTATTTCTTATACAGTAGTTTATTTTTAGAAAGAAAATAAAATTATATAATTTGCATATTGGGCATTTCACTTAACCTGTGGCCCGCATCCTTATTGTAATGATCTCATCTGGCCCGAGACATCAAAAGATTGCCCAACCCTGCTGTAGGGTAACGATACAGGCAATTCAGTTTCCAATTTCTTTATCTATATACGTTGTAAAGATATATTTCATATTGTATAAATGAGACAGTTGTTGTAAGGTTGAAAGTGCTCCGAAATCCTCCAAAACAATGAATGGGGCATACACATGTTAACTCAACTCATCACAGCAATGCCCATTGTCTATATGCTTAGCTCACGAAAACTTTTGCATTTTAAAATGCTATACTTTTTTTCAAGTTCTGCACTGATTATACTGTAAACAATTTTCTGACAAACATCATCAATGCTTACCATAGTAGAACAAAATTGCTAGTCTACCAAGAGGAAACTGGCATTACTAACCAAATTTGCCACATTTGTCTGCAGGTTTTGATATCAAAATATCAATACAGTATTGTGCAATTAAAATTGTGCTTTTTTATCCAAATATTCATTATAAACTATCTTCTGTGACATACTATAATGACATGTATATTGCATTTAATAGCCTTCTCTGTATGTCATTAATTTTCAACACCTTCCAGTGTCCTCCTCTACCCTCCCTACATGTTTTCTTATAAAATCATGAAGACCATAAACAGCTTCCTATCTTATTCACTTTTATGGCTAACCAGAAATATGATTATGTGACTATATCTTATAGTTAACCAGGAATATGCTCAGTCATATACACAAAGGTTGCCTGCTACATTTTCTTCATCAACTGCTTATTGGAAATATCTGACCACCCTGGAAGCACTCTGCCCATCATTCACAAACTCTTCCCACCTTTGATCATCATTCAATATTATTATTAGAATAGGTCACACACAAAATCACTCCCCTTTTCAAGCCACGAAAATTCTCAGTTCATTAAGTAATATACTGGTAAGAAACTACATTTAGTTTACTAAAAGTTATTGCCTCCTACCCCCAGTCCCCTATTCCCACCTGACTGCACCATCTGTTGGATAATACATGAACCAAATCCAGATGCAAATGCTTCCGTATCACAGCACCAGTGTTAATTTATTATTACAGTGCAAGGTGAGGAGAGTCAGTTTTGCTTAACATGAACCTTCAGGTCTCCCTTGTCACTGCTCACTATTTGCAACTTTCTAGTAATGATGATCACTTGCTGGAAATGTCAAAGCAACAGCATTAGCAAGCAAGCCTGCTGCCTCCCTAGCTTCTAAATGGTGCAATATCACTGCTTTTAAGGCCATGGTTTACATTTTATTACATAACTTCTCAGGGTATGCATGTGTCCAACAGTCAGAGAGAAGCCATTCTCTATCCAGTAACAAATTATGGAATTCAAAAAGAAAGTGTGGACAAGAGCAAGAGATGCCCATAAATCCCATTTGGCTGTCAAAAAGATGTTTGAAAAAGAAAAGATATTTTGCTAAGAAAGAAGTTTTCTGAATTTGTTAATTCCCACACTAGCTAATGCACTGCTATATATTTACAAATAACATCTGCAATAAAATATACCGTAACAAGGATGAGGTGGTCTGTAGATTGGCTAAGCACGTCTATAAGTAGAGGGTCATTTAAGTGAGAATTTTGATATCAGTGCGAGGCTGAATTAGGGCTGTTTCATGTTGCTGTGGCTCTTGAATGTTATATGAATGATAGTATGAAGGAGATGAAGGTGAAAGTGGGTGATCTGGGTGAAAGAATGACACTGAATGGAATGAAATGACCTTTGGTGGTAGGATTATTTATGAATGACAGCGTTGTAACTAAAAGTAAATTACAGTAATTGAAAAATGATGGCTTATGAGAGCAGGGAATGAGGTCTCATAGCTGTACAGTAAACAGATAGCTTGTATACACACCAAAACGTTTATGTCATGCAAGTATTAGTTTTTAGCTGGTATTCATAAATTATATTTGAATATGTAATCACACTATAATTCATTAGGAATGTAGCTCCCTCACTCCAGACAAAATACATTTAATTTCCTCAGATTAAAATTTCACTTTCAGAGATAAAAGTAGTCACAATATAGTTTCAATACTGACATGGCTCATAGTAAGACTAATCATTTGGGAAAACAGCCTGCCTATATCAATTACCTGTGCCATATGAAGATCCAAAGCTATGTTTGGGTTCTGCAGAGGTTCATGAGTACTTGTCATTACTTGAGTTTATATATTATGTTCCACAAATTACAGGGGTTACTGTTATACCACAATGCAATTTGAGCCAAATATTTTGCAATGAAAATATTGTCTCCTTCATGTGCTTCTTTTCTTCATCAATAAGACTAAAGGTTGTAGAGTATGACAGACCAGGATGTACTACACCTGCCAGTGTAGACCTGGCTTGACATCATTCTGACCACAGGGGTGTCGAAACTTTGAATTGGGAGTGTATACATAAATAAATCACCGTATCAAGGCTTGCTGTATTGTAGCTTGGCTGTAGTTAATTCTCATGCATAATCTAGCTGGTTGATTAACAGTGAATGAGGATCGATAGTGGGTGGGTTGACAGCTTGTGTACTGCCAAAATTTAAGCATCATGAATGGTAACTGGCAAATGAAAATGGGCAATAAATCACTGTGTGCATAAAACTGCAACAGTTGTGTGGAAGGTCCCAGAAGAAAATAACGAATGTCTGCTCTAAAATGAAAGCTCAACCAACCACCCACAGGGAGATAAAAAAAAATTATGTTTGTCTCAAATGAGGTATATCACTCCTCTCAATAGTCTCACCTGAAGGGTAACTAGCCCCACAGTCATTGCCAGTATAAAAAGGGGAAATTTTCTGTGGGCATCTTCTATGAGCATACTGCAATCCAAAACCCTTGAAGTCTAATTGTAAAAGTTGACTTGCAGCATACTAAAACCTTTATGAATACCAACTATGATACTAACTAAATTCCATGTCTGTACTCACCTGAAGGACCTGCGTAGGTCTCCAGCTGTGAGGATCCTGCTGCTGCTGCTGCCGCCGCTGCATATGGCACAAAGTTTTGTACTGCTGCCGAGAGATGTTGGGGCAGGCCATGCAGGTCGGGAGCTGTTGTATTTGATAATTCATGGTCAACAGAGTCATCTTCATGTGGATCCTCAACCTCATGGTCACTGCTGCCCTCCCCACCACCACCCAAACTGCTGCCTCTGCCTGGTCCGTCCTCCTCAGACACATTTAGTTCTGTCTTGGGTACTAGTCTTGGGGAGGGGGAATTGGCTGAACCAGAATTGTTGGCAGCCATGGTTAAGTTAATTACTCTTGCAGATTTATCATCTTCTAAGGAAGCAGAGGTTATAGCTGGTAGATGTGATATTGAATTCTCTCGATGTAAGGGTGGGGTTGGTAGTGGGGGACATCCAAGTGGTGAATGCAGAGGTTTTCGTCGTTTTGCAGGTGGTGAGAGCAAAAGATGTGGCTTGTGGCTTGGTGGCTCCAGGGGAACGAGAGGGTTGACGGGAGTCAAGGCAGACCCAATCACACCGGAAAAAGGAAGGCTGAGTGCAGGGGACCCGGGTCCACCTCCACGGCGCTCCCCTCTTTCCAGGCTTTCTTCAGACTCCTTCTCAGGACTACTAGCAAGGCTACCAAACTGTGGAAAAATAAAAATAAATAAATAACAATTAATTATACATATCTTTAAAACAATTTCAAATATATCTAAATGTACTCCCTATCTTTATAGCTCAAAAGAATTAGCTGTAGAACATTGGGTCAAGCAATGTGCTATTATCAAACCTTTTCAAACTTTATGGTATCTTAACTCATGGCCAAAGAAAAAATAAATAAATTTGGCAACAGCCTACTGGCAAGGCTCAAGGAAATTCCTAGATTAACATTTCTTTCTGACTTAGATTGCTAATTATATTACTTTCCTACAACTGGTAGCCTATATCAGGTCAACCTCAGCTAAGCAAGTTTTACATTAGGCCATGTTGCAAACCTTCCAATATTGGCTCTTATAGCTGCCCATACAAAACCTCCAAGATTGCTCTATAATGTGATTAAAGCAACACTTACCGGTTCATTATCACTAGTTCTCTTGTCTTGAGCAAGCCCTTTAATTCTGAGTGCCTCGGCTGTTTTGAGGAGGAGTCCCAATCTCTCTTGAGACACATTGACTTCTCCATGGTATATGAAGCTCAGTAGGGATTTTAATTCTAAAAAGCTTGTATCACGCAATACGATAACTGGATGTTGGTGAGCAGGAAGGTCCTGAAATATAAAAATTAAAACATTAAAGCCATTGATAGCCTCTGTAAATTGGCTAAAATTATTTGGTACAACTCCAAACAGATTCTACAGGGTGGATGAACTGCAATGAATAATCATCTTACAGACAATACTTATGAGAAAATAAATTTATCCAGGGATAACCCTCAGGTTCTGAAATTTTCTTGGGTTAAAACTAAGATGTATGTCAGTGGGGTTTGGGTGTACAGTATTATCACAATATCTATTTGGTACTATAAACCATTACAGTAAAATAATAATATAATTAAAGCAACACCTACATTTCCTAGTCAAAACAAATTAAATAAGTTTTTTGCTAGAACTGAAGAAACCCATGTTATGTACAAAGCTAGCCATATACCCAGAAGAGGACTGCAATACCTATAATGCACCAGAGTCATGTATGGTCATTTCTCTGTTAATTTGTGTTTTAGTTAAGAAGTTCTCACTACGTGTGGTATGCTGTTGCAGAAGGAATCTCTCTCTTTAATGCAGTAAAACAACAACATAAATCATACTGGCCAATTTGTAGCTGCATAACTCAACTTGAATTTGCCGGGTGAAACTGAGCCACAGTTAGTCTATGGATGGCACAGGGTTCCCACCAACTAATCTTCGCTATTATCTTTCCCTCCCTACAACTGTTCCTTTAACAATTTCACCAGCTTTGTGAAGTAAGCCCTTCTCCTGACTAAGGCTTTAGTAAAGCTATTGCTGTAATTTTGCTTTTATAATACTGCTACTTTATTTATCAGAAAGCATGGAATAAAAAAGACCTTCATTGAGACTGCCAGATGAATGCAATAAGTCTCACAAAAGTACAATTTTTAAACGTGCACAGAAACCACACCAAAATGAATACTGTTGAAAAATGCACAACTAACCAACTTTGGATACCATGGGTGATAACACTCATATACATTTGGATTAATTTGACTCCGTTTCAGTTAAGTTATTATGAATGAATAGAATTACTGTTACCATCTGTAACCCTGGTTACAAAGCCTATTTCTGCAATAAGGAGTTTTGCAGAATTTTTCAAGCTATCATGTGATGAGTTGAATTAATATTTCTGCTATAATGCTGGCATAAAAGAATTATAAGCATGTGATAGGGGTATGGAATATGCCCATTACAAGAGGTTAATCCTTAAATTCTCCAACCACAATAATTGTTTGATAAGTTTGAGAAATGTGAAGATCATTTGCATTTGCTAAACAGCATAAGGAAAGAACAAAGGTGTACCAAATGATAAACAGCAGAAATCTTGCTACTGTAACAACTCAACATGGATTACTTACCCGGAATAGGTCTCTGAAGTACGGGCTGCATGCTGATAATAGGACCCTGTGTGCTTTTAATGACTTTCCCTCTGCTGTGAGTGTGACATCTACAAATTCTTCCCGATCTAGTAGAGCTTCAAAAGATGATACAATATTAGCCTGGAAGTTGTTCCACCGTAGGCAGAACTGCTGTTCAGCCATAATCCTTCCGTCCCACGACTCCCGCGCACCTGGACCACCAAGCCCTGGAAAAAAATTAATAGGCATCATAATGTTGGTCTATGCAATACTGTATGGATGCAATTCACCATTAGCTCAAAATAAAATGTTTCCTTACACAACTACACAACTGACAAAAATCCTCATACTATAAATTTCGGGAAAGCAACCATGTCAACACAATAAATTCAACTGGCAGTATCTAGAGTAGGTTATACAGTAAATAAATTCATAGGTAGATAGTACTGTAATGTGCTTATATCAAACCAAAATACCAAGAATACAATTATAGCAACACATTGATAAAGTTTTAAATTTCAAACAAACATGGCCTTGTGGAAATTCAAGGCTGATTTATGCTCACCAAGCAATTCCAGACCTCTGGTGGTAGTTTTCATGACATTAGTATTTGACTGTACAAAGTTGCTACAACACAAAGAATTGTGCAGTGGCATATTTTTCCTTTCATTGACAATTCACGAATGAAAAATACTTAATAAGCCAAGGGCAAAATCAGTTTTTACAGATATCAATTACACATTATGCTTCAGATGCTTGACAGTAAAACCAATGCTCTCTCTCTATCTTCATGATTTACATAGCTACCAATACAGTGTATAATTATGAAGGCAAGTAAAACCTGATGAACAGGAAATACCAAGATCCTACGTAATGGTGCTAATACTGGTGTATATATATGATTGTTGTGTCTGCCTGTTCATTGATGCATAGCTAAACGGTTGAAGTCAGGAGGCTACAAATGAGTGCACATGGATAATTTGGCAAATAAAATAGCATAGAATCAGTGGTGCCTGCCTCTGATATAATAAACTCTACAGATGATGGAAGACACTTTATACAATGAGATGAAAAAAAAAAAATTATTAGCTCCATTTAAGAAAATTAATAACCTGTAATAATATGAATAAACAAATACAATTAAAATTTGAATGGTGGGCTGTTTTAGCTCAGTCAATGCCAGATACCCTTGCTAGTATAACACAGAACAAAGTATAGTACACTGAAAATGAGTATGTACTACAATGACAAAGTTATAGCAGAAAATCAAACCAGTACCGGTACTGTCTCAGATTCTCATGTTTCTCTCCTAACACAAACCACATAATTATTATCATCATAATATGAATTCTAACTTTAGTAGAGACTGGCATTACTGTATTGAATTATCTATTACTTATGTCCAGCATGATCAGTCGCACTGAAAAATTAAACATTATAATGACAACATTTAAATACCAGAATTTAGGAGAAAAATTTAAATGCGATTGTAACTTCCACATTTCAATTACAGTACTATTAAGGTTTGGGTACAAGACTCATACAGTGTACACTACCAGCAAGCATTTTACCTTACAGAGGTAAAAGTCCCCTTGCCATAGCATTTAATAACTAGTAACAGCCCGCTTCACAGTCCAATAATTCCCTATAGGCCATCTCCTTGGTTACTCCTCTGTATAACTCAACAGATGAACATGAGCATCCGACACCCAACCGGGTAATGTGGTGTGAACTGTCCATAGAGTTTATACCTTCCTGTTACACCCTGGTCTTAAAGTTTTTGTATTTGTACTGTATATATATCATCTCTAACCTCGTATCCTACAGTCAATTCAATTATTACATTACGTTTCAGTCCATACTTGTCACAAAAAAACAAAAGCAATATATACCAATCAATAACAAACGCTTGTGATAATGGGGGGGGGGGGGGGTGAAAGAATGAGTGTACTGTAGGCCCTACACTGTACAACCCCAATCCAATTCCATATCATATCCCATCTGTTTCAGGTAAGTACCTAAGTATGTTCTAAAGCTTATCATACAGTAATGAAAACATGTCACAAATAGGGCTGAAAAATGATGATAATTTTCCCAAGACTTACGCAAATGTTCAGATTTTGAGTATACAGGAGGTCAACTGCTTAATGTTAAATTTGTGCTCAAGTTTTTCGAAATGTTGATCCAATAGGCCTACAGTTAACCTTCTTCCTTTCACAAGGAAATTCCATTGCAATATTCAACAACTCACACCGGCACCATTAAGTCATATATATTGCATTTATCTTCAAATTAAGTATTTCTTGCAACACCCAAACATAGTGAAACCCTACTGCACAGGTCTGGGATAATTTTTTTATACAATATAACTTACAATGAATAGCTATCAAAGATATTTCCTAAGCCACTGGTCTTGTCTTCACTCCAGTATCTTTCCACACACGATCACAGGCCCGCAAGTTCTAAGAAAATTGAGGTTCCAAATAACACTGGTCAAGGAAGGATGTCAATAGAAAAAAAATCTGTTATGATAATAGAATGACGATGAATTAATGATCAATTCCTAAGTTAAGGAATTTCTATTAACTTAACTTCAGTGCTATCGTTTCGAGTTTTTAAGTCCTTGTCAAAAATTAATTAAATAAATATAGTAGGCTACATACTCTGCCACTGTTGTTGCACTGCACCACTAAACAATACGCAAACAGACTATGTCATCCACCATACCACTAACTTAAAAGTATTTTAACTCTGTGTTTCAACACTATTAAGTTAAGGGGTTACATTAGTGTTGACAAATTTGGAGCAACTGGATTCCTCCAAACTATTTCAAGTAACAAGACACCATTATTTTGTTAACCTGGTCCTGTTTCACAGAATAATAAGGAGGAATCAGTAGCCCTCAAATGTACCAAAAGTATACGATTCTCTTTTAAGTCCTAACGTTATAGGAAATTAACTCGACGGCACGTAGCTAATTTAGCGATTCGTACATACTAACTTAGACAGCCAGTGACAGCCCACTACTTGTTGGCATTACATACAATTAACTTATGATTGACAATCATTTTCAAACAAAATCTTTCGAGATTCGGGGTCAATGTGTGGTAATTATGAAGAGCACTGAGCGACACTTTAATTTATGACACACCAGTACACTCGACACAACACTACCTTTGAAGTAGGAATGAAGTTGTGTAAAATAATCGAGTTATTAGTCACTTCATCAACAGTAGATATATACTTGTTCAGTACCATGACATAAACCATCACCACTAGTTATAAGTTAACACTGTTGCACTTGAACCTTCCTTCACTTGACAACACAAGATATAAGATTTTTCTCCAAGTTCCGTGCCTTACCGACGGAAGGGTGGGGCACGGTGCCCATAACAAGAGGCCCAGCGTGGCACTAGTGGCTGAGTGGGCGCCGCCCTGGTGACATGCAAGACGCGCACCCCACCATAGTCCCGCCACCCCTCCTTCAGACTCCAAGATGGCCGCCACGCTACCCAAAACATTCCCACCCTCACTTTTAAATCGAATATTTAGCACTTTCCCACTCGCCTAGCCTTGTAATTCACGTCGCAAATAACGCTTGGTGACTTCATAGTATATATTCTGTGTAGTCTGGATGGAAACACAGCGTTATACAAGCAAAAATAGCACGAAACTTACGCAAGCTTCGCGCACCGTCCCGCCGTGTTCTTGGCAGCCTGTCTCCTCCAGCCTCTGGGACTGAGCGGCTGGTTCTTGCCGGGGTTGACATATCATATACCAACTAGTATTTATTTATCCCATTTTTATCCGCCCCCCAACTAATCAAAATTAACATACAGCTACATATTTTAGTTTGTCTAATCATGACAATGACGTTTTACTATGTATTAATGCAAAAATAGCAATGTTAGTGACTTACGCCTTTCTAGCCCTGAAGATGTAATGCGGGCATGAGAAGTCTCGACTTGCGTGTGCAGATGAATAATTAAGAAGCTAACCAAATATATTCCTTGTACTTTTATCGTTACTTTGGGGATATTATGGCAAAATCATGTAACTCATACATAATTATAACGCATGTAATATACTAGGGAGACTGTAAATACATGAATACATGATAAAACAAACATAATGGGATATTATATTCGCACAATTACATTGCGCGTTTTTGCATATATGCATGCAGACCTTGTATCTTAATACATTCAGTCCATAAAACGAAATATTGAGTAGCTGTTGGATGTACTATCATACTAACTTATTTGTTTCTTTCCGACCTTAGGTCTAATCACGTGTTTTTCCATGAGTTACGTAGCAAATATGATAAATGCGTAAATATAAACTTACTTTAGATAGAGTTTCATTTATAAAAACCTTGTGTATTTTGAAAAACATACCCAGCTGCCAGGATAGCCAGTTTTTGCAAGATCTTCCCCGTTAGCTTGGCCTAGTACGTGTTGCCATACGGTGGGCACTCCTTTAAATTACATTCAATAGTATCATTCTAGCCAATTTCCAAGGTGTTTTCGCAAACAGGATCGACTCTTTAAAACAGTATTTAATGCAAATTAAACAGCATATACAAATAGAATAATATAACTCATCATAAATGCCAGTATAAATGGAGAGTGTGCTTTCGTTGGCTCCTGCATGATATGGCAGACATACAGCCTGGCCTAGAAGCCTTCATACAGGGTAATGCAGAAGTCATTACAAAATGTCTCTGGATATATCTAGCATAATTATAACACTAAACGCCATTCATATATATCAAACTTACATGAACATTTAATTGCAATGTAAGATCAATGGTTTTCTCATCAAAATGGTTTAACCAAGACCTCTTATTGCAATATATTGATTTTGCAACACGCTGCGGCCGACCCACTCTGTAACCCTTACGAGGTTTTGTCGGTGTGAGGAGCCTGGCTGGCCGGGCGCGCGGGGCCGGACAAAAACTACTACCTCCAGGAGAATGCAAGGCAGCGCAGAAGCGGGCGTGAGGCTATGCCGCCCATACCCCACCTAGTCACCCCCCCATCTTTCTTGCCTCAGCCTCCCACCATCGCAACGACTGGCTGCACACTTCCTCCCCTCTCCCTAACCCACCGGTCTGCCTGCCCGTCCGCCCTCCACCCTTTTCCCCGCCCACCACCATACCCTCTCTTAAGCCCCTCTACCTCTGTCCACCATTTCTCCATTCAGCCCACCATTACCGACTCGATAGCCTCCTGTATGCGAGATGTCCCTTTCCCCATGTTAGTAGGCTACTACATAGGCTTTTCTACACTATTTGGGGTCCCACTTTCCACTGCTACATTACCACTAACACTATTTTGATCACCCGTTGCAAATTCTTGATACAAAGGTGAACATTACGGGCAAAATTGGGGTTTCGCTCTTGTCACTGTAATAAAGTAACATTGAACAGTAGTCTACCGCTGATGATTTACCACTCCTGCAACCATAATGCACGGTTTTAATGTAGTTCTGGGGATGCCTAAATGATTGTATTTTACGATATTTCTTTCCGTTATTTTACCCTCCCACCACTAATAACACTTCTCAAATGCCACGTAAATGTCAAAACTTAAGCATATTTTCAACAACATGCTTAGAGAACGAAAGGTAGTACTACGGAGTTGTTTCACAGAGGTTTCCTTAATGGTAAATGTGCCACACTCCTGCGTAACCCTGTATTAAATATTTACACATTTTCGAATTTGACGATCAGCAGTAGAAGTTAGACCTAACAATGGAAAATATCAAATCTTGGACCTCGAAGGGGATGTTGTCGGCTAACTGAAAACTGCATGCTCATATCTTAAGACTGTCACAGGAAACAAAGAATTGAACTACGAGTGGTGTGTGTGACGTAATTTGGAGGAAATGTTACCTTCCAATTCACTGACATCAATCACATGAGGCCATTGATACTATACAGGCATTGACGCGAGGAAAGTGTAATGATGAGAAATATGATTAATAAAGAAGTGTTTTTCACGTACACATAACCATCACTTGTTCTCTTAACTTCAACTTAAAATTTAAAAATACTTCCAGCTCATATAATAATTATACAGTACGCCTCGACTACTTCGAAATACTACGTGTAAGATTTATGATTCCAGATCCTTGGTACCTCTTTATTCTGCCACGGGCAAAATAAAGTTAATCGAATCACCTTGTTTAAATTGTGTGCAATCGTGGACAATTTTATATTCCATAGTCTATCTTTCAAATTCTTGTCAGTGCAAAGCATGGTATCTGGGACACAAGACTGAGGTAGTCGTGTGTGCCAGAATGTTCTGAAATAACAATTAACTCTGACAATTTCAGAATGTTCCGGATTTTTTTTTCTATAATAGGTTTAAGCTTGCCAATTGAGAATAGAATATTTACACGAGTCCTCTGGCTGAGAGGACCGAATTTCATTTATTTTGTGTACAATTAATTAGAAATGAAGGTATTGAAGCACTAAATAGTTTTCCTAACCTGATAGAATTAAGCAGAATCATTTGGCAAGACACGGTGACCTCAGCCTTACCTTGTCATGTTTACAGTGCATCCATAACTCACTCCACATGATATTGCAATTCTCTCTCTCTCTCTCTCTCTCTCTCTCTCTCTCTCTCTCTCTCTCTCTCTCTCTCTCTGCATCCACCAATCAAATTTTCTTCATCTCTTCTTCACTTTCCCTTTCCATCTACCCATCCCACCATCTCTCTCTCATTCGCTCCCCCCTTCTCTCTCTCTCTCACTCTCGCTCCCCCCCCCCTCTCTCTCTCTCCAGGTGTGAGTGAGTGTGAGAAGGGTGCATGCGAGGGGGCGGAATGGGATGGGGCAGGGGGGAGGGGAGGAGGCTGTCATGGTGGTCGGGTTGGAAGAGGAGGGAGGGAGGGAGGGAGGTTGGCCAGGATGCACTGGTCGATATATTGGCCCCCTCCCCTCCCCTCCCCCTTCCCTTCCCTCCCCTTCCCTTCCCTTCGTTCCTCCAGTGCTATGAGATCGGAAACGCTACTGCAAGGGGAAGGGAAGGGGAGAGAGGGGGGGAGGGGGGTGCGCTCCCTTTCTTCTTCTCGCTCCCCTCGTGGACAGCAGATCGAGAGTGAAGGGGACTATAGAAGGGCTTGAGTATAAGGATGGAAATTCTCCCTCTCTCTCTCTCTCTCTGTCTCACTCTCTCTCTCTCTCTCTCTCTCTCTCTCTCTCTCTCTCTCAATACACTTCATCCAACACCATATCATCCGTCTCCCCTCCCCCACCTCTCTCTCTCTCTCTCTCTCTCTCTCTCTCTCTCTCTCTCACTGCATCCACCTATCACCTATTCTTCCTTCCATCCATGCATCCACTTTCACCTTCCATCTTCCCGTCACTTCACCTTTCTATCTAACAAATTCTCTCTCTCTCTCTCTCTCTCTCTCTCTCTCTCTCTCCTTGTCTCGTCACTTATCTACCCATCTCTCACTGCTTAATAGGGATGTGTCGTGGTATTAATGCCAGACCTCTTCAACCGTACCAAGAGTTCTGTGTAAATATGCACTGTTACCTCTACTTAACTTTTCCTCTCTCTCTCTCTCTCTCTCTCTCTCTCTCTCTCTCTCTCTCTCTCTCTCTCTCTCTCTCTCTCTCTCTCTCTCTCTCTCTCGTCATGTGTGGTTGTTGGTGATGACATTTACCAGGGTGTGTGTGTACTCGTAATTATCAGATGGCAACAACAGGGGGTCGAGTGAGCAAGGAAAGTTGTCTGGTACATCACAACACAACAGTATTTCACCCACCATCATTACCCCGTCTCTCTCTCTCTCTCTCTCTCTCTCTCTCTCTCTCTCTGTCTCTGTCTCTGTCTCTGTCTCTGTCTCTGTCTCTGTCTCTGTCTCTGTCTCTGTCTCTGTCTCTGTCTCTGTCTCTGTCTCTGTCTCTGTCTCTGTCTCTGTCTCTGTCTCTGTCTCTGTCTCTGTCTCTGTCTCTGTCTCTGTCTCTGTCTCTGTCTCTGTCTCTGTCTCTGTCTCTCTCTCTCTCCACAATCAGCATCTTCAATTCTGCTTTCACTTTATGTATTCCCTGCTAGCCTTCCCCTGCCCTGCTTGCTTGCCTGCCTTGGATGACACTGTACAGGCATTACCTATGGCTGAGTGAACGATCGCCCCAGCAAGCTCTCCCAAGGTTCAACGTCCGAGGAGGTGGGTCGAGGCGAGGTGGGGGTTGAGGTGAGACGGATGCCACCATGCCTATGTATGTGTGTGTGTGTGTGTGTGCTGTACTGGTAAAGGGTCTATCTTAACGCGCTAGCACATCCAGCCTGCCTTCGCCTTCTTTCTCTTTCTTTCCTTCTTTTAGTTTCATCTCCTTCGTTCTCCTTGGGTCGGATTGGCTTCATTCTAAACTATATTCTAGTTTGTCCTCCGACCTTCTGAAACCGAGGTGAAGGTCAGAAGACAAAGCTACCATAATTTGACTGGAGAACGGTGAACATAAATTACATAATGAATGCTCTTCTATATTACAGTATGATACAACCAAGTTTCATTCACCCTCCCTCCTCACCCATTACTTCACCAATACTGTACATAATAGATCAGCGTAGGGGGTTGTTTATATGAATACGGAATATTTCGTCTTCAAAATGTCATTTACGATAATTACCTTGATGGGCCATGTACTTGTAGTCAGAAGTTGCACAGTAATAAAAGTGTTCACGTATTTTTGTATTCGCGAACACATCAATCCCTGCACTATAATACATAATACAGTACCGGTACATACACTAATAAGATGATACACACGAGTTTAAAATGTGAATATTGTTGAATTAAAGTGTAAATTAAAAGAGAGACAAAGAGATTGGGGATGAATTAATCGTCTCAGCTTCTTCAGCAAAGTGGTCAAGTGCTGCATGGCAAGACGGACTTTTCAAACGGTTTAGTACTGTAGCTGCCAAGATTTCTAAAGTAGACGTATTAAATGGATGTAAGAATGTGGAATTGTGAGGCAGGTGCAAGATACAGGAACAGTTATAAGTTGTTAAGAGCGAAGTGATAATAAAGCAGGAACAAGAAAACTGTGCAGTGAGAGACAAAAGTGGTTTCGTTGGTCTGTCCGATAAATTCTCATACATATTGAACCACACTGAAATCCAAACCAACAGTTAATTAAACACCGAGGTCAAATAGTTCGCTAATTACTAGATGTTTTCATTTATTTTCTGGACACGACTTCTGTCTTTCACTGCACAGGATGCACGAACTGGCGAAGGTGAGTGAGGGTGAAGGCAGAAGGTGAGTGAGGGTGAAGGCAGGGGGTAAGTGTGAGGGTGAAGACAGAAGGTGAGTGAGGGTGAAAACAGAAGGTGAGTGAGGGTGAAGGCAGGGGATGAGTGAGAGTGAAGGCAGGGTGTGTGTGTGTGTGTGTGTGTGTGAGGGTATACAGTGAAGTACAGTAGGGTTAACTTGATGAGTGCCTCCCCTCCTCTCCCTTCTCCGTCCTCCTATCTCCCCCTATCCCCTCCCCTCCTCTCTCCCTCCACACAGCACATCCCCTGCCTCACCTCTGCTATACTCGTCCCTCTTGTGAGTTCTGTTATTTAACTTGCCTGTCCCCTTCGACCCCTCACTACGTTGACCCTCTCTACCAACTCACTACTAGTACATCCCCTTATTCAACCTGCCCCAATTTATCCTCCTGTTGTCCCTCCACCTCCTTCAACACATGCATCTCTCTGACTCTCCTCCAACCTCTGAAAGTTGACCCCCTAGTTCCTTCCTCCATTCTCTTCCCATAACTCGTCTCGCCCACTTCTACCCCCTGCAAAGACAAACGTACAGTACTCTTCCATCTCCTGCAATTCGCCCCTCTCTCGATCCACCACCACCACCACCACCACCTCCCACATCTCACCTCGCCTTTTCCACCACCCCCAGACACACCCCAACGCAACTCGCCCTCCTCCACCACCGCCCCCTTCCCCCTAAACCTTCATCAGCCTCCCCCCTCCACAACTGGCCCTCTTCTCCCCGGCCCCTGGACAAGCATGCCCGCGCGACAACATGTTTGTATACGAGGGTCACTGAACTCCCCATCACCTGTGTTGGTTAGTTGCTCCTGCTGTCCTGTCCTTCTGTACTTAACTGTGTGTGTGTGTGTGTGTGTGTGTGTGTGTGTGTGTGCGTGTGTGTGTGTGTGTGTGTGTGTGTGTGTGTGTGTGTGTGTGTGTGTGTGTGTGTGTGTGTGTGTGTGTGTGTGTGTGTGTGTGTGTGTGTGTGTGTGTGTGTTGATTGTAAGAACTGTACCTGAGTGGTGGTGTGTTGTTGTTGTTGTTGTTGTGAGGAGACTTGAGTACAAAATAATGTATGACAGCAAGTGGATGGAGGAGGAGGATGCTCTCGCCCCATATACTCCTTCATGTACAACCTCTGAGTGAGTGTGCATGGTTGTGCCTTCATTATACCAGTGGGTGGGTGTTCATTCCCCGTTGTCTGTGTGCTTGCTCATATATTAACTTGTGTGTTTCTCTCTGGCCTCACTGTACCTATACCTGTACCCTGGATCTGCTGCATGGAGTGTTGTGTGTTTGCTTTGGACCGAGGGATTTTTATTTTCAATTGTGTACCTCCATTTAAATGTGTGTGTGTGTGTGTGTGTGTGTGTGTGTGTGTGAGCAGGTACGATTTCGTCACTAGATTCGTTCATGCGTGCTGTTCGTGCTTGTAACTGCCTCAGTGTGTTCTGTTCCTTTATCTATAATACTGTACGTGGGTTCGTTTACAATATTTATTCCATTCAGCACATGCAGTGGTTCCATTTTAATTACTTCATTGCAGCCAACAGCAGACATGGGTTTCGGGTACACTCTATTATAACTAAGGTCGTGTTCGCTGACATGTGTGTGTGTGTGTGTGTGTGTGTGTGTGTGTGTGTGTGTGTGTGTGTGTGTGTGATGTAGTACCAGTATATAATTTATGCGTATAGACTAAACCCATCTATAATAGAGTTCCCACAAGAACCACAATTATGTAAACAAAAACGCCACAAACAGCAGTCCACGTGATTACAATGACCTCTGGTGGTAATTAATAGCTAGATATACAGTATTTAGTCCCAAAATGTAGATCGAGTTGCACCACTACATCATTTTTCTGGGAAGTCTAATCAATTGACGTTGCTACTTCTCTCTTCCATTCCTATATGACTTACACACCGTGAATTAGAAGCCTCGTTTGGAAATAGAAATATACACACATAGAAGGGAGATGGTGGATACACTGGGAGGGTATGTGAGGGGCAGGCAGGCAGGCAGGCAGGAAGGCAAGCAGGCAGGTAGGCAGGCAGACAGGGTTATACAATACGGGGCAAGAAACCGGTGGTGAAGGTGGTATTGGTGAAGATATATACTATACTAACTGTGGTGGTGATAGTGGTGGTAGTGGTACTGGTATAAAATAGTGGTTGTAGTGACATATAGGAATAGTGGTGTGTAAGAGGGAGCTAGTAGAGAAGATGGTGGTGTCGTGTTTAGTATTAACAATGGTTGTGAAGGAGATACATGGTAAAGAAGAACATAATGGTAACTCCTTATGAAAGCATACAGGAAAACAAAGAGGCAGACAGAGAGGTAGGTATATGCAGGCAGGCAGGCAAGCAGGCAGGTAGGAATGAAAGGAGAAAGACTGACAGGAAGGAAAGAAAGGAGAAAGACCGACAGGAAGGAATGAGAGGAGAAAGACTGACAGGAAGGAAGGAGAGGAGAAAGACTGACAGGTAGGAAGGAGAGCAGAAATACTGACAGGAAGGAAGGAGAGCAGGCAGACAAACAGACAGACAGGAAGGAAACCAGGCATGCAAGTAGACAGGAAACAAGGAAGGAAGGAAAACAATTATTCACGCATGCATGAAGGAAGGACGGAAGACACACATGCAGATAAACAGGAAAGCAGGGAAGAAGGGAGGACAGGAGGGCAGGAAGGAATAAAGAAAGGCACAAATGCAAACAGGAAAGCAGGGAAGGAGGGAGGGCAGGAGAACAGGCAGGCAGGAAGGAAGGAAGGAAGGAAGACAAGCAGGAAG
>JAWZYT010002394.1:5000-34139 GCA_034508575.1 Petrolisthes manimaculis | reverse complement strand
ATTCAATATCCACCAACAAATAATGTTCTCCACATCCCACTACCTCTTCCATTTTCATCTCATCACCACCACCACCACCACCATACTTTCCTCCATCCACTACCTCCACCTTCATCTCCATCCACCACCACCATCACCAACACACGTACCCACCAACCTACTACCTCCACCTTCATATCTATCCACACCACCACCACCATCACCACCATACTTTCCCTACATCCCACTACCTCCACCTTCATCTCCATCCTCCTCCACCACCACCACAGACCATAAACTCCCTCACTAAACTTCTGTCCACCATCAAAACCTCTCATCATCCCGACACGCACCATCAGATTTTATTAGTGGGTCTTGGAACGGGCTCAACAAACCTTCCTCCTTTTACATTGAGGGGAAGAATATGACTGTGTGTGTGTGTGTGTTTGGGTGTGTGTGTGTGTGTGTGTGTGTGTTTGAGGTGTGTGTGTGTGTGTGTGTGTTTGAGGTGTGTGTGTGTGTGTGTTTGAGGTGTGTTGTGTGTGTTTGATGTGTGTGTGTGTGTTTGTGTGTGAGGTGTGTGTGTGTGTGTCGGAATGATGTACAGTTGCGTTCTATAATACATGTACAGTCACGTGCACTAATAAGTATACAGATTTAGCTGGAGCATTAATTAACGAAGTAAGTCTAATAATAGAGATCTTTATCGTACATATATTTACGGTCTCTAGGTATTCGAAACACACTGAATGCTTAATAAAGTCTGTTCAAAATTTGTGTTCCATTAGCCTCTATCTATCTAGCTATTTCTATCTGTCTATCTATCGCTATTTCTGTCTATATATCTATCTATTTCTTTCTATCTATCTATCTAAGCATAAGAGGCCAAAAGGAACACAAGTTTTGAACAGAGTATAGTGCTCGTGATTATACACATTGAACATCAGCAAGGCACACACACACACACACACACACACACACACACACACACACACACACACACACACACACACACACACACACACACACACTAACTATATAACTATTTACTTACAAACTCTGCTCAGGAATAATAAGAATATAGTAGATATTTGTCATCACCTGAGATTGACATAAACATTCTATCGTCATACCTCATAAAAAAAAAACATTGTGTACCCATTATACGGTACAGTCAACATACATAATAATAACAACAAAGGTAGGGATGCCAGAGGGAGCCCTATATGTGTGTTTTGGGAATACTGAATGCAAATATACACTTCCCCCCCTCAGTTATACTTCATACAATACGATGACAGTAATGTGATATGGAACACTACCAAATGAAAACACTCACTCTTTTATTTGTGTGGCATAACAAAACAAAAGCTTTCACATTTTTACGTCAGGGTGTCAATTAGTAAGTGTGGGAACAATCGAAATGTAAACACACAACACACGTATATACAATCATACACACACATACAAAAAAAATAAAAATAGATGGACAGATAGATATAAGGATAGATAGATAGATAGATAAATAGGTACGGTAGCTTAAGAAACACTACACTACACACACACACACACACACGCTATAATGAAAGCAAGAATATTTCGGAAAGAGTTGGGAAAGAGTTGGGAAAGATTTGGGGAAGAGTTGGGGTATATATATACTGTCTATATATATATATATATGTGACACTGAGACCTTTAGACCTTTCTTTCTCTGCGTCACCCCCTCCCCCCCCCACCTCCACCATAACCCAAGCTACCTCTCACATTCACGGGGGGAGGAGGGGAGGGGGGGAGGGGGGGGGGTCGGAATATTCATGGCAGCTATCAAAGAAAATGCATATTCATCAACGCTCTGACAAGGGAATGACTTTTTCGTGTTGAGGTTATTCATAGAGGCAAAAGAAATTATATAGCTTCCTTTCATCTCTTTCCCGTCCACTGCTCCCCCAAACCCCACTATGGTGCTTCATCCATACCCCATACCCCTCCACATATGAGGTTATGAGGCTCAGTACACACACACATACACCACTAATCATCTTCACAACACACACACACATATACCACTAATTTCTTTCACTCACACACACACACACCACTAATTTCCTTCTCTCTCTCTCTCTCTCTCTCTCTCTCTCTCTCTCTCTCTCTCTCTCTCTCTCTCTCTCTCTCTCTCTCTCTCTCTCTCTCGTCTCTCCTCTCTCTCTCTCTCTCTCTCTCATACACACACACACCACTAATCTCCATCACATCACTCACATCCACACACCACTCACTCACTCACTCAGCAGTCAGTCACTCCACGTCTGAAACCTGAGAGGCGTCACTTTGAGATACACATTGAGTGACGAAACACTGTCATTATCCACGACACTGACTCCTGAACACCACACGACACACACACACACACACACACACACACACACACAACACAGAGGAACAGTTTTTTTCTTGCATGTGTGTTGTGTTGCGTTGTGTTGTGTTGTGTTGTGTGTATGTGTGTGTGTGTGTGTGTGTGTGTGTGTGTGTGTGTGTGTGTGTGTGTATGTGTGTGTGTGTGTGTGTGTGTGTGTGTGTGTATGTGTGTGTGTGTGTGTTCCAGTCATCTACCCTTCCCCACCACAGAAGGAAGGAAGGAAGGAAGGAAGGACACAAGTGGGTTATTACTAAAGTTGGGCAATTAAGTGAGTCCCTTGGCGTCATAATGTCAGCTCAGCCAAGCCTACCTATACCCAGCCAAGCCCAACCCAGCAAAAACTACCCAACCCAGCCCCTCCTTCCGTCGATACACAAGTTGTCCAATAAGCTGGTGAAATGGTACTGTACTATTGGTTTTATATTGTAGAGATTCGCGACTCCCACTTCGAGGATGCTGCTGATGATTGCATTTGTAGCAGCAGTCCATTCCAAACATAAAAAGTTATGTCTACTGAAACGAAACTGTCATGCAGGGGAAACCTTGAAAAAATAGATGCAATATAAACACACACACACACACACACACGCAACACACAACACACACACACACACACAACACACACACACACACGCACACCACACACACACACACACACACACACACACACACACACACACACACACACACACACACACACACACACACACACACACACACACACACACACACACACACACACACACACGACACACACACACACACAAATTGTATAAGATGCTGCCACTCTCATGAATAAAACCGTTTATTATTATTATTATTATTATTATTATTATTATTATTTTACACATACACAAAATGTATAAGATGGTAACAAAATGCCTGAGGGACAGAGAGGAATGAATGAAGGAGAGGACTGAAGCTGTGGTGTGATGGAGGGCTTCACCGACACAGGCGAAAGAAAACATTGAGTAACACTTAACATATTCTAATGCAACTTATTTTTAATGTACTTAACATAAAAGAAAAAAATATATATATATATTCTCTAGTAGTTAAATGTTTTATCTCGTCATTTTCATTTTAGGGAGCCACAAATTGCAGAAAACGTCTAGAATTGTTGAGGTGTTTCCCGGACGCTTCATGCTTCATGGTGACAGGAAATGAGTTTATGCAAATGTCAACAACACAACACCGTCCGTTCAGCCAACCCGGGCGCCAAGCTCAGACCACCTGTTTCACACTTCATATCTCGGCAGTATGGAATTCACTCACTCTCACACACACACACAGACTCAGACACACATACACACACTCTCTCAAACCACACACACACACACTCACACACTCTCTCAAACACACACACACACTCTAACTCTCTCTCTCACTCTCTCCTCTCACACACACACAAACATACACCTACAACAGCATTATAATAAATATACACACACAAACACACTATAGAAGCACCTCCCAAGTGTAATACAAGCATCTCTTATACTTTTTCTTTCTTACACACCATGAACAATTATCGTACACAAACAAATATTACCATACAGAACCATAATAATTACCATATAAACATAGATACGATAGCTACCCCACTAAGAAGAGGTCGAATAATCAACAATAATCGTTTATATACTAATAATTACCATACAGAATCACAATAATTACATATAAACAAAATATGATTGCTAACCCCTCATTCCCTCTATCACCTTGCTATCTATCCAACTAACTTTCCTTGTAGTTCAGTGGCTCATGTTAATAATTACCATATAAATATAGATATGATTGCTACCCTTTCATTCCCTCTATCACCTTGCTATCTATCCAACTTACTATTCCTTGTAGTTCAGTGGCTCATGTTAAATTTAGTAGTTTCATTGAGTGAGGATGATAATCCTTACCAATCATAAATATATTCATCTGCTATGCGCTCAAGTAAATCCCATATTATCTGCATGAGCCAATTAACTACCATGGAAACGGTTTTTTTTTATATAAATAGATGGAATATCAGGCCAGCACTGGACTAAAATTACACACATACACACACACTCATTCCTGCCATCCTTTGTTATTTCTCTCTCTCATCCTTAATATTTACCATCCTTTCATATTGCCCTCTCTCTCTCTCTCTCTCTCTCTCTCTCTCTCTCTCTCTCTCACTCTCTCTCTCTCTCTCTCTCTCTCTCAAGACATGTTTATCAATTGAATTATGCACACGCGCGCGCTCGCAACTGTGAATAACAAATTAAGTTTGAAAATATGTTGTTTTATTTTTGTCGGAAGATTTGATAAAGAAACAATTAATTTAAGTTTTGGAGATTTTTCTTATCCTAGTTAATCTCTCTCTCTCAGTGTGTGTGTGTGTGTGTGTGTGTGTGTGTGTGTGTGTGTGTGTGTGTGTGTGTGTGTGTGTGTGTGTGTGTGTGTGTGTGTGTGTGTGTGTGTGTGTGTGTGTGAGGAACAAAGGAGGGTTCATATTAAGAGAGAGTCTCCCCACACTCCCTCAAGAACACTCTCTGGGGTACGTGAACCTTTTGTCAGTCCTAGCCTTGCTGCTTGTCCTGGTCCCTTCTCTCTCTCTCTCTCTCTCTCTCTCTCTCTCTCTCTCTCTCTCTCTTTACTCACATTCCCAGACCCCTTGGAGCAGTGATGGGGTTGAAAGAACAATGTAAGGAGATGAGGGACATGATGCGAATGAAGGGAAAAGACAGGGAAACGAAGAGAAAATGAGGGGAGATGAAAGGAGTGATGGGGAAGTGATGGGATGAAGGGAAAAGCCAGGAAATGAAGGGACAATAAGAAGAGATGAAGGAGAGTGATGGGGTGAAGGGACAATGATGGAATGAAGGAAAAGTCAGGGGTGGAGGGAAGGAGGGGGTGAATGGAAGGCAAGGCAACAACAACCACCACCGGTAAAGGAGCTAAGTGGCTTTAAGGTTTAATCTGGACACGAAGCCGATTACAGTCTGTTGTTGCTACAACACACACACACACACACAAAGAACGCCTGGTCTTACACACACACACACACACACACACAGAAAAGAATGCCTGGTCTTACACACACACACACACACACACAAAGAACGCCTGCTGTCTTTCCTTCCTAGTTTTGTCATAAGGCATTAAAATACTTACTTGTACACACACACACACACCCACATAGACACATACACATACATACACACACACACACACACACAGCTTGATCCGTAACCACACACGGGATTTGGGAAGTGGTACCTCTTAATTTAATTCCCTCCCTTATAATTACATTATTATAATACTTTCCTTCAGATAACATGTATGGCAAACCACACTCTATTTATTAACATATAAAATTATCTGTTTGTAGGAAACCTATAATCGTTAAATAAAAAAAGTAGCTTAATTTTACGTAATCTTTGTTAAAGTCGGGAATGACAGTGTCTCATTAAACGTTTCGTATCTCTCTTATATTTATATTTATCTAAAATTTGATGGTATTGTCTATTCATAAAAAAAATTGTACGAGAATGAATGTTATATTTATATATAAATGCTAACTATGAAGCAAAAAATAACTTCAATGTTAAAAGTGGTATAAACATTTCCAAAGCCGTATTCTGACTTAAACTCGCTATAATATTTTTCTTTGGTCTGTATTATGCTTTGGAGAGTGTTTTTAGGTTCCAAATTAATGTAGAGTTTTAATGGTGTAAGATAAAATGCATAACCTATATAATAATCTAGTTACACGTAAATTATTAGAGGTATGTCGTCTTTCAAATGCAGAGTAAGTGCTTGGTTGTTTACAAGAAATGCGCGGTACCTTGAGCGTCCTGGCAGCCAATCAGAGAGCTCCATTCATACCTGGGGCTAGGCTCAAACGGAGCGGCGGGACAAGTATAATTAAATGGACTATACCATAACATACTGTACTACTACCATAATATACTGTACTACTACCATAACATACTGGAACAGGTTGTACACTACAGCAGGGGAATACCAAGACCTTGTATGTAAACATTATGGGACACTTTGATAGGTAAAGTTAGATAGGGACACACTGTGGGCACTGGGTAGCCGAGGCTGGTGTGGTGTTGTTAGTTTGTCAGTGCTGATTCACAGTGGTTTGTTTGTTTGTTTGGTTTGCAAGCACCCTAACGAAAAGAAACTGAAACTGTGTAAGTGACTCCTGAGTGAATTATATTATTTGATGAATTTGATACCTCCACTATGAAACTATGATAACAATGAAACTACCTGACAGATTTTTGTGAACATGGATACTGAGTTTGTTGGATATAATTAAAAAAAAAGACTGATATGTGTGGTTCGTTGGGAGCATCATAATAAACCAAAGCCACTGTGGAATCATCGGCCCTCGGTGTTGTCAGCTTCTAGAGGAGTTGTCAGGTCGTCAGTGTTGCCAGGGAGAAAGTAAGGCACCGTAACTTTAAGGTGTACGAGGGCGGAGGGAAGGGTGAGAGTGGGAAAAGGGAGAGAAAAGAATGGAAAGATAGGAAAGGAAACTAACAAGAGAGATAGAGAGAGAGAGAGAGAGAGAGGAGAGAGAGAGAGAGAGAGAGAGAGAGAGAGAGAGAGAGAGAGAGAGAGAGAGAGAGAGAGAGAGAGAGAGAGAGAGAGAGAGAGAGAGAGAGAGAGAGAGGCAGCGACAGTGGAGGTAAGAATAGTGTGTGGGAGAGGGGAGGAAGGAGAGAGAGAGAGAGAGAGAGATGAAAGGTGAGATATAGGCAGAGGGAAGGAGACGGAGGTAGGTGCAGGGAAAAAGTAAGAAAGAAAAAGAGAAGGAAAGAAGTAGAAGGAGAAAGATGAAGGAAAATAGATGAATAAAAAAAGAGGAAGGAAGGAAAGATAAGAATCATGAAGGAAGGAACGAAAGGAACAAATGAAGGAAGAAAGGAAGGGAAGAATGAAGAAAGGAAGGAAGGAAGGAAGGGAAGAGCGAAGAAAGGGAGGGAGGGAAAAACAAAAAGAGGGAGGAAGAGGACGAAAGGGTTACGAGGAAGGAAGAAAAGAAGGAAGGGTTACGAGGAAGGAAGAAAGGAAGGGAAGAACGAAGAAAGGAAGAAAAGAAGAGTTATTAGAATGGAAGAAAGGAAGGGAAGAAAGAGAGAGAAAGAAAAAAAGGAAGGGAAGAAGAAAGCAAGAAAGAAAGGAAGGAAGGAAAGGATAAAGAAAGCCAGAAAGAAAGAATGGAAGGAAGGAAGGAAGGGAAGAAAGAGAGAAAGGAAGAATGGAAGGAAGGAAAGGACGAAGAAAGCGAGAAAGGAAGGAAGGAAGGAAGGAAAAGTTACGATGAAGAAAGGAAGGAAGGAAAGAACTAAAAAAAATGAGGATGGTGGGGGTGGGGGGGAGTGGAGGCCCCTACCTACTTCTGCAAATCCAGGCACGTTCCACAATCACCACAACTACCACTATCCTGCACCACCTACCAACATTCTTACAACCACTATACCCACACATAGCTGCAACCACTATTCCTGACACAATTACCACTATCCTGCACCACCTACCAACATTCTTACAACCACTATACCCACACATAGCTGCAACCACTATTCCTAACACAACTACCACTATCCTGCACCACCTACCAACATTCTTACAACCACCATTCCTATCACAATCACCACAACTACCACTATACTGCACCACCTACCAACATTCTTACAACTACCACAATCCTGCATCACCCAACATTTCTACAACTACCACTATCCTGCACCACCTACCAACATTCCTACACACCACAACTCCACGTCTCGGCAACCAGTATACTATCACCACCACCACCACCACCACCAGCAAAAGACTTCCACAATGGTTTCATGGTACCACAACTACCATACACAAGTACCACACCTATACTCTTCTCCTAATGATACCATAACTATAAACACGTCTTTTCTCAACAACCACTACAACAACAATTACAACCACTACCACCAGCACAAGTTTCCCACACTGCCTACTACCACAACTACCACAACTACCACCAGCACAAGTTTCCCACACTGCCTACTACCACCAAGGTAACCCCACAGTTCACACAACTAATGGGTCAGTTCTTGCGACCATCACCAACAATACTCTTTACCTCCACCACCAACACCACTACCAACACCTCCACCACCCCTACCAACACCACCACCTCCACTACCTCCACCTCCACTAACACACCACACCTCCACCCCCACTAACACACCCACCTCCACCCCCACCACCACCACCAATACCAACACCACCATCTCCACTACCAACACCATCACCACCAATACCAATACCTCCACCACCAACACCTCCACTACCACCACTATCAACATCCACCACCACCACACCTACAGTGTTCGCTACATCTACCACAATTCTCACTACATCTACCACAATTCTCACTACATCTACCATAATCCTCACTACATCTACCACAATTCTCACTACATCTACCACAATTCTCACTACATCTACCACAATTCTCACTACCACCATCTCCACGACAACGCCAGAACAGAGGTATATGGTATCTTAAAAACTCTAAGCACGCTCCCTTCATCTACCACGGTGTTTTCCCTTTCTTCTTTCATTCATTCCCCTTACATCCTTCACAACACACAGCCTAAGTTGGTTACCCTCATAGCCTCATTCCTCACACTAACTATCTTCTTTCATTTCCCTCACAAACTTCACAACACAGCCTAGTTATTCTCACATTCTCATTACTCACACCACATTTTTTTTTTCTTTCATTTCCATTCCATCCTTCATAGCACACAACCTAGTTACTCTCACAGTCTCATTACTCACACCATCTTCCTTCTTTCATTTCCCACCACATCCTTCACAACACATAGCCTAAATTAGTTACCCTCATAGCCTCATTACTCACACCATCTTCCTTCTTTCATTTCCATTCCATTCTTCACAACACACATGCAGCCTAGTTACTCAAAGTCTCATTACTCACACCATCTTCCTTCTTTCATTCCCATCATATCCTTCATAACACACAGCCTCATTACTCACATCATCTTCCTTTTCTTCATACCTCACATACTCCTTTATCTATAACACAAACACCTCCTCCATCAACATCCTTCGATACTAAATCATCTCATGTTCCAACACTACTTGATACACTTAATCTTTATATGATCGTGTGTCTCCTCCTTCAGTTCTCAATATCCCTTCATTCTATTGACACTTTGTAATTGATGCCATCCCTTTGTACCTCTTATTACAAACACGATCCCTTCTGCTCGTGATATTGCTTCTCTCTATCACTCACTCACTCACTACATCTTCTCTTAAGTGATGATGCACCTACAGTACCTTCCCTCTTTCACTACCCACTGCCCTTTCCACTTCATGTCACCCCTTCCCTCCCGTCTACCGTTCACTACCCCTTCCCATTCATTGTTTTCTTCCGATCTGTCACTACCCACTGTCCCTTTTCACTTCATGTCACCCCTTCCCTCTCGTCTACCATTCACTCTCCCTTCCATGTATGTTATTCTTCCCCTTCTGTTACTACTCCTTCACTTCATGTCACCCCTTCCCTCTCATCTACTATTCATTACCCCTTCCACGTATGCTTTGCTCCCCCTTCACTTTCTGGTACCCCTCGCCTCTACCACTCACGACCCCAGCCACTTATGACATACCTCTCCTTTATAGCTTTCCATTAAATTCCTGGTAGCCTTCCTTCCCCTTCCTCTCAATCACTAAAGACCCCTACCATTTATGCAATACCTCCCCTTTATAACTACCCATTAAATACTTGTTACCCCTCCTTTCAATCACTCAAGACCCCTACCATTTATGCAATAGCTCCCTTTTATAACTACCCATTAAAATCCTTGTTACCCCACCTCTCAATATCACTCACGACCCCTTCATCATAAATGCTATATGTGATGTCTCTCCCTTTACCACTGCCCCCTTTTATTTCCCGTTACCCCTTCCTCTCAATAACTCACAACCCCTATATACCCACCATTTGCTATATCCCTCCCATACATCACTGGCCTTCCAATCCACGACAACTCTCCCCTCTTCCCCTCTTATCACACAGGGATTGGACTAACAATACCCCTCTAATCCACTTAAATCCTCCTAATCCAATGGAGCCCCGTATTTGTGGATCCCAATACATATTATATCCTGTACAAACTCACGCACATCACCCTACATTGCAACACAGTAGACTGGTTATCACACTGTACACCCGGCAGCATAAAATTCGCGTCCATATCGTGTATACTTAACAATGCTAATATGACCAGATAGTTGCATTCTGAATCAATTTCTATTCAAACCCTATGTGTAAAGTATATCAGTCATTTCTGCATTCAAATTGTATTACATCATCAATATACCTCATACATATCATGGTGGAAATGAAGCGAACTTATGCTGCCGACTGTACAATTTCCACTGTCTTTTGAACAAACTTAGGCTTCCCTCGTCCTCCAAAAAGATTGATATAAATACAAACGATGAATGTAAATATGTTACAGATATTCCCTTAATTTACTGACTGTTTGGGGTCTTCCTATGACGAACACAATCGCGTGACATTAACCAGAGAAAAATATAAAGGTCAATTTACTCCACCACAGGGTTACATCATTAAAACAGTTGTTGAGATGTTTGTATCCCTATTTACTCTATATTTCACACAACACGTATTTCACAATTATATGGCTACTGTAACTGAATTTTACTGCAATTTTATGATATAATATTATGTACTGTTAACCCCATGTATGAGGACAAACTACATACATAACTATACATAACTACATTCTACATAACATACATAACTACATACAAACTACATACACGAAATAATTATACAAAATGTAGAATTCACAAAGTTCCGAATTTTTTAAAACCCCTTCTTACTAAAGGTTCCAGGATTCATTTATATATGGAACTCCGTCACTCACGAACGAAAACTCCCTTATTCAAGCAAGTAACATTCACATCCATCCTACATTACAGACATCCTTCAGTGTTTCAACGAGCTGTTCCCTCCCTTCCCAAGAGTCCTCCCATGAACTTTAACACACTCTGAAATATTCAAGGCTGCATCAAGCAACAGGAACCCTCACCACCACTACCCCCAACACCACTACCCCCAACACCACTGCCCCCAACACCATTCGCCACATTGGGAGTCCAAGAGCAGATTTCATTCCACATCCTAGTCTTTGATTTTTTTTGCCAGTCACAATGAATGTAGTTTAAAGTCAGCAGTGACTGACACACATATAAGTATCGGATTATAACACATACGAGCACATACACACACGGGACCATGCACAGAAGTAATCATACACACACACACACACACACACACACACACACACACACACACACACACACACACACACACACCTCAAAAATAGCAGTGTGTTGCCAGAAATGCTGTCAGTCAAAAGATTGCATATGATAAATGAGAAAATCCCTACATAACACCAGGACTAGCGAGCACCACTACACCACCCATCACACACACACACACACACACACACACACGTAACCTTGCTTGCGTTGTGGCCACCGTGCAGGTGATGATGCAGAAGGCCACAGTGTGACTCATCACCCTGACCTTCCCTGGCCACACTTCACTTCGTCATACATGGCCATACATTACCTCGACGGGGGGCCACATTTCAGTTTGACATGTCCACGTTTAACTTGACATAAATGGACATGTGATACCTTGACATGGCCATAATTCACTCATCAGTATATGGCCACACTTGACTCTTCAGTACATGGCCACACTTGACCCCATAAAGGCAATCCTTCACCCTGACACTTTACATGGACAGGGCCAAACTTTATCTTGGTGTGGCCACCTCAGTTTCTGGCCACGTCGTAGAAGGGAAATGAGAGAGAGAGAGAGAGAGAGAGAGAGAGAGAGAGAGAGAGAGAGAGAGAGAGAGAGAGAGAGAGAGAGAGAGAGAGAGAGAGATAAAGCGGTGATAGGGAATGCAAGGAGAGACAGAAAGAGAAGAGGACAAAGAAAGACAAAAGAAAATGCAGAGAGAGAAGTTGACTAATAGTGGAGAGAGAATGAGTGAGAGAAAGAGAAAGAAAAAGAGAAGAAAAAGGGAGAAGGTTATAAATGAAGGCAGATAGTAAGACAATTTAGCCAGGGCTGCACCGAGGCACACATACACACACACACACACCAACAAACACACAAACAACACTCCCCTTCCACCCTGACCTCTGTCCCACCACCCGGGGCACTTGGAAGGAGGTTGTGCCTACAGGACAGAGGGAAGGGAAGGTGAGGAAGAGAGAGTAACAAGAAGGGAGAGAAGGTAGGCGGTAACCTGCCTCACACTTGACCAAAGTCGCACTGACACACGCGCTCTCCACGTTGCCAATATTCCAGGCTGGAATGCGGCGTCCAGGCAACCAAGGTGATGCCATACACTGCCAGACAGACGACCCAACCAACCCCACACACACACACACACACACACAACACAGCCTTCTCTACCTGCATGGCACTATATACTTTGCATGACGTGTGTCGCCAGCTGACGTGACTTATCAATCACCCAAGTGAACAGACAGACTTCTTACTGTACGTACTTGAGGGTTGAGAATATCGAACACAGTGAGTCTCGTTATGGAAATATGATACGACTATAAATAAAGCCTCCACGTGCATGTCAGGTCTTCCTCCCACCTGACCTGACGTGACGTGACGTGATGAATCGACCCACCAGGTAGACTAGGGTGGCTACTTGTATTCTGAATAATTACGCAAATATCATGTGTCTTGTTTGTTACACGATTATATAAATACGACTCTTAATATCACTTTCCTTCACATCTGCCAAGTCATGAAGTACATACATTATGGAAATATTAACGTCACTGGATTGTGAACTAAAAAAAATAGATAAGTTTATACATTTACCTGTTGAATGTTTTAAGTTTATATGGTGAATGTATGCATTCAATTATTAGCCTTTGTGTTACAATCAAGAAGTGCTGAGTGAGACAACAACATGACTTTTGCCGCCGACTGTACATGGCAGGTTTCCCCGGCTGACGTAACCTTATCAAACGTACCGAAGTGACTGACGTTAATACACTTACCCCAGTCAGCAAAGGACATATACGTGAGCGTTGCAGAACACCTATGCAGCCTCTACCTTAAGGGCACCATGTCATGTACTCACAAAATTGGAGGTAAATGTTTCCTTCAATCATTGCCACGAAACACCACCTATAAGGAAGGAGCTTGTTTCGTGGCATTGTCAGAAGGAATCAGAAGCCTCCAATTTTCATACACGATCACAAGGCCTTCAATAAGTCGCAGCATTGACACACATACGACGGGTAACTTTTATCGTCGTAAAGGTAAAAGCACACAAAAACATCCGTCTCTCCTCATCAAAAAACTTGTGGCATAAAATATCGTACAATTTCAATGGGGGAAAAATAAACGGACAAGCATTTTAGTATATAGGCTACACACAGACAGACAGACACGAGCATATACAAAACAATTTACACACACACACACACACACAAATATACACGAACTGAAAAAAAAAAAAACATCCCCACCACCCCACCCTACACACACACACACACACACACAATGTACACGAACTCATAAACAAAAAAATACCCCCCACCCCATCCTACACACACACACACACACACAGACATTTACTCGACTCGTATAAACACACACATCCCCTCCATGGGAAAGCTTTCATGAGCCGCCGACCGAAAATATTTCATTACGTGGCCTCTATTCACTTTAATATTCATCGGGCCAATCTATTCATTAAACCTTTACCATTTGTGTGTGTGTGTGTGTGTGTGTGTGTGTGTGGAGGGGGGGGGGTATTTTTAAAGATTATTTTAACAACACTCGGGGGGGTAGGGGTGGGGTGATGGGGGGGGAAGGGGGGGAGGTCTGACAGTCATATGTATTAATTTTTCACCATTTGAGATATTATTTCTACAGATTTTTTTTTTTTTATATATAATTTTTTCACCATTTGAGAGATACTACTTATACAGATGTTTGTGTGTGTATTTTTATATATACACACCTTTATAATATATTCAGCAGTTATATTATCTAGTTCAGTTTCGAAAGATTAAGTTTTATTATATTTCTATCTTATATATTTTTTTTGCATAACTTTGTAACACATTGAATCGTCTGTCATTCTGTATGTTTCAGATTTTCTTACACATTATTTACTGACTAAATCTAATATAAAATTAATGTTCTGTTCAGCCACCAGTGCGTGTCTGTATGTCACGTGGGGTTCTGGTTCTACTAAGGTTATACCACTCTACAGATTAAAGGGAGTAGTATGAGGTTGGTAAATCTGGAGTAAATGATTCCTCCAAACTATTCCAAGCAACAGCACACCATTGTATTTTATTCATTGGTTCTGTTTTCTGACATACTCTGGAGGAATCAAGGCGCTCCAACGTACCAAAAGTAAAAAATATATATATAAAAAACCCACTTCCTTAATCAAGTTTGGAGGATAAACATAATATCGTAGGAAATCAATACTCCGGCCCGCGGGGGAAGAGAAGCCTTGTTGATAAATTAGAAGACTACTGATTCCTCCTAACTATGCCCAGGAAACAGACGACCTTTCTCTCTCTCTCTCTCTCTCTCTCTCTCTCTCTCTCTCTCTCTCTCTCTCTCTCTCTCTCTCTCTTTCTCCCCCTCCCTCTCTCTTTCTCCCCCTCCCTCTCTCTCTCTCTCTCTAAACAGACGACCTTCATGTTACAAATAGGGGATCTGTTTGGTGGCATAGTTTGGAGGAATCAGCAGAGACCTTTCCAATTCACCAACAAGAGAATCTCCCCTTTAATAAGAATGGGAAAATCAATCTGGTATGAAATCATCTCGGTTGGATGAGCCTCGTTTCATATCGGAGAATTGAGAGGGTTTTTTTTATTCCTCCAAATTATGCCAGGAAACACACTACCTTAGAAAACGAATAGGTGGTGTTTGTGTTTCGTGCAGTGTCTAGGTGGCTTCGTAAACTCCAAAGAATATAACACTATCATGCTTCGACTTTTTCTACAGGATCCATTATCAACCTTGTGGAAAAGTATATGGTTAAGGGAGGAGTTTAGTTTATTTTTTCGTACATTGGAGTGCCTTGAATTCCTCTAATCTATGCCAGGAAACAGGACCAGATGTGCTAAAGTAATGGTGGCCTGCCTGTTGCTGGGAATAATTTGGAGGAATCAGTTGCTCCACATTTATCATAATACGTAATAAGAGATAATCATAAACGAAAAATGAGACAGTGGTTGTTTACAGAACTCACTAAAATTAAGAATATGTAAACATTGGCTTTGAGGAATTGAAACATGAAGCAGATAAATAAGGAAGGAAGGCGAGGAAAGGAAGTGAAGGAAGGAAGGAAGGGGAAGAAGGAAAGGAAGGGGAAGAAGGGACAGGAAATGGGGTAAGAAAAGGAAGAGGGAAAGAAAAGGGAAGGGAGATAAGGAAGAAGAGGAAAGGAAGGAAAGGAAGGAGGCTAAGGAAGGACAAGAAAGGATGGTGGATAAGGAAGGACAAGAAAGGAAAGGAAGAGGGATAGGGAAGGAAGGAAGGAAAGAGAGGAAGGATTGGGCAACAAACGGTAGAAAAATGAAAAAATAAAAAAAAATAAAGAGAAAGTCAGAAGGGAGAAGTAAATAAAAGTAAGATAGGAACGAACGAATAAAAGCCCCGTATGGGACAGACAGCCAGGCCCCTCGTTCCCCCTAGAAAAAAAAAAAGTGGAGAGAGAGAGAGAGAGAGAGCAAAAATTGAAAAGAAAAAAAGATGTAGTAAAAAATATTGGTTTAGGGAGTAGAAAAATATCACCCAAATGAAAAGTTGCACACTGGATAAGAGGATGGGGATGGGAGGGGGATGGACTGGGAAGGGATAGGATGGGAGGGGGAGGGGGAGGGGCTGGGACGGGACGGGAGGGGAGGGGGATGGACTGGGAGGGGAGGGGGATGGACTGGGACGGGGTCGTATGATGGAAATGAAGGGAGATGAAGGGAAGGGAGGAAGGGAAGGGAGGATGAGAATGGGATTGGTATTGGTGCTTGGAAAAGAAGGGGTGTAGGGATGACTGATGGGTTGGATAATGAGAGAGAGAGAGAAAGAGAGAGAAAGAGAAAGAGAGAGAGAGAGTGAGACAGAGAGAGAGAGAGAGAAAGAGAGAGAGAAGGAAGCAGTGGGTGGGAAGGGAATAAGCTTAAGTTTTAGAGATGGAAAAGTAGGAGATATTGTTTGAAGGAGGATTGATAATGGATTGGATGATAAATATGGGAATAGAGGAACGATAGAGTGAGGTGAGAGAGAGAGAGAGAGAGAGAGGATAGGAGACGTTTGAGGGAGGGAGGGAGAGGGAGTGAGAGGAAGGTGGGTGTTTTGAATGGGAAGAAGGTAAGGAGGGGTGGTATTTGAAAGGTGAAGGGAAGGACAGAAAGGAAATAAGGAAGGTTAGTTCGAAGAAAAAATGCGAGGGAAGGAGATACTGAAATATTAAGAGAGAGAGAGAGAGAGAGAGAGACAGAGAGAGAGAGAGGGATGATGTGAGGGAATGGTGCAGGAAAGAGAGAGAGGGAATGAAAACTGTAAAGTGTAGAGGGAATAGGAAAGATAGGAAGAGAG
Source organism: Petrolisthes manimaculis (assembly GCA_034508575.1). NCBI lineage: Eukaryota > Metazoa > Arthropoda > Malacostraca > Decapoda > Porcellanidae > Petrolisthes > Petrolisthes manimaculis. The sequence goes on along the minus strand of JAWZYT010002394.1, from coordinate 17,028 downwards.
AGAGAGAGAGAGAGAGAGAGAAAAAAAATGAATTGGAGAGAGGAGAGCAAAATAAAAAGAATGGGAGAAAGAGAAAATGGAAGAAAGAAGTGTGGTGGAGAGGGAATGAGAATGAAGGAAATTAGATAGCTAGATAGATAGATAGAGAGAGAGAGAGAGAGAGATATGGGGGGGGGGAGAGATGAAAGGGCAGAGGGGTGGGGAGAAAAGACCACGGAAATATAAAGAGGGGAGGAAGGGAGAGGAAAGGGGGAGTAAAGGTGAACTGGGGAAAGGGAAGTAGGGAGAGAAGGAAGGAGGGGGGGAGTTGTGGGGCAGATGGGGAGAGGGGGGGGGAGGGGGAGAAAGAGAGAGTAAAGGGGAAGGCAGGAAAGGAAAAATTGGGAGAAGGAAGATAGGTAGGTAGCCCGGATATGAAAAAGAGAGAGTTACATAGAATCACAGATCACAACAGACCTTACGGTCCACACGGGGTGATCTGATTAGAAAGTTACTGGTGGAGAATGAATTTCTCCCCAGTGATAGTCGTAGATAAGGATAGCAAAGTAGAAGGCTCTCTCCCCACCCTCCACTCCCTCCGGCCTGAGCCGTACAGGAAATAAAGTCAGAGAGAGAGAGAGAGAGAGAGAGAGAGAATAATAAGACTGCAAAGGGAGAGAGGGAGGAAAGGAAGGGTGGAGAAATTGAGGGAAATATTAAATATCAGTGAAGAATAGAGAAGGGAGAGGAAAATATAAAGGGGAAGGTCAGCTGTGAGAGAGAGAGAGAGAGAATGGTGGGCAATATGAAGGGATGGTAAATATTAAGGATGAGAGAGAGTGAGAGACAGACAGACAGACTACTAAATATATGACTGACTGAGGGAGGGAGACAGACGGATTTGACTGACTGAGTGAGGGAGACAGACAGACTGACTTGACTGAGACAGACTGACTTGACTGAGGGAGACAGACAGACTGACTTGACTGACAAAGCACCATATAATCAATAGTGGTGGTTGAGAAGTAGTCATCTGTCTGCTGTTCCACTATTCATGTGCCCTTCTACTTTCCTTCATTCCTTCCCCAGTCTACCAATGTCACCAGTTTGTGTGTGTGTGTGTGTGTGTGTTGTGAATAATAATAATAACAATTAGTATGTGTGTGTTACTACTACTAATAATAATAATCATAATAATAATAAATAATAAAAATAATAATTAGTGTGTGTGTGTCCATTCCACCATCTTCTATAAGTACAGTAGGATATGTGACATGTAAAAGTAGGATGTAACCTGAAGCAATAAAGAGACTAGACCAGACAAGAACAAACTTATTTGTCATTAACCCCAAAGTGAAGATACCAGACATCTTCACTACAACGTAACCACCGTTACAGTACTATTACAGTAGATGTGAACTAATGCAGGTCATAATGTTTACTGATAAACAATTTTCCTTACCCAAAATACTGTATCCAGTTTTCAGCTTTAAAACAGGAACCCATAAACTCTGTAGGGAGGTCATGCTAACTTTCATTCAGATATTTTTCCAACAAAGGTACAGTACAGTACTAGTTGGGCAATCAAAATATTCCAACAACATACAGTAAATAAAAAAAAAATTCCTGCTACCATTTACAAGTTCTTTCCATTTTAATGCACTTGCAGTATCCGTAAACTAATGTAGGTTATTTGCATTGCAGATAACACAAACTTCATTGATATACAGTACTGTTCGTTATTAGCGTACAGCTATTGCAATAATTATTTTATTATCAATAATGTTCAAATCTAGAAATGTACTGATAACATTTCGTTAAATAACCCTACCGTATATCTGTACGATTCCAGAACCATAATATTATCCCTGTAGGTACCCAAGTGAAAAAGGAATAATATTGGGTTTGAGATACTTTCTGGAAAACAATGGCTAACATGTCACGGAAATTGACAAGGACACTACACATTATAAATTTTACTGGTTTCTGATCTCAAGTAATTCAAAAGATAACAGACAATTTCATGAGTCTACTGTATTCAGAAAAAAAATCAGACATAATGCTAGTGAAATGGGCACTGCCTTCTAACTGCCTTTAAACATCACAAATTTACTCCTATGCAATTTTGTTGAAAAACAGAAAAAAGAGTCTGCTTTATCTCACAGTGCTATAGGCTATATAAGTGATAATAATATGACCATACTTTTAGAATCATTCAACTTACACTTTACCAACAACTGCAACCATTGCAATTTTAGAGTTCACGTTTACGATAGGACTGTCCTTATGAGGCACTCTGACACTACTAATATATTCCTCGGGCTTTTCATAATCCATTATTGGCATTAAGTGACAGAGAAGGAAAAAGACTCTTGATTGAAAATGTCATGTAATTTCCTAAAGGCATGCTAACAATTACAAAATATGTTAATGATCATTTGTTATACAGTATAACATAATATTGATAATGATACAGTACTTCAGGAAAAAGGAACAACTCCATATTAGGAGGAGTCCTTATTGACGACATTATGCTACACCTTCTTCCGGTCCAAAATTCTTCTCATACAGTGTTGTTCTATATCTAGGATATTCTGTCAAGCTAATGTATATTTTAACTTATGGTACTTCATATTTGTTTATACTGTAAGCAGTATCTAAGGAATTCAGTCATCAAGGTGGCAATCATATACAGTACTGTACCAAGAATATATGGATACAGTAAGAATGCATAATGATGGGCATCCCCTACAGTGCCTACACCATAGGCCTCAAATACAATGTTCCAAACACTACAAAATATTGGAAAATAAGGACCCTGTGATCGTGTATAAAAACTGGAGGCTTCCGATTCCTCCTGACCATGTCATGAAACAAGCTCCTTCCATATAGGTGGTGTTTCGTGGCGATATTTGAAGGATTATAGTATAACTCCAATTTTCTGACTACATCACAGGGTCCCTTAATTCTGTTGATGTATGATAACCAGTAAACTAACAACCACGTTTCATCTTGTACAATGAAACAAACAAAGCCATATTTCACTTACCGTACACTTAATTGCACCACACACTTGTAGGACATGCTTCATCACTTACCTGAAAGGCATGAAAAATTTTAGATATAGGGCAAGTAAATGAAGTCTTGAATACTATAAAGTGATAAGAACTAACAGTGTGAAACTTACACAAGCATGATAATAATAATTCAAATAGGATTTGATTAAGATCACTGTATGTATTAACTTTTTTTTTTATTATGAATAGATATTGCCTAAACTGATTGTATCTTTTCATTATAATTGCCCTATTATTTTTTCAATTCTACAGTATCCAGTTGATCAATCATACCCCCACCAAAGCTGTGTAACCCTTGAACAGTTGCAAATATTGAATTAAACACTGTACGAGTCACACTGTCACACGGTACTAAATAACAAAATATGTGGTGGTAAATGATGAACACTGTCTGAGAGAAAGCAGCTTAAAGACGAGCCATGATCATTGTATTAAAAATATTCATAAACCTGAACATAATCTTCAATGACAATAGTTTCTGTGCTTTATTTTCTCCCTCTTCGGGGGAGTTCCCGGAAGGAACGAGGCGTCAGAGCTATAGATAGATAGATATTCTCTCCCTCTTGGAGCTCAACAATAGCACGCTCAATCAAGTGACGTTCACATCTCTTGCATTATCGAGAGAGCAACTAAGCATCGATACTATGAAAGGCCTCTATGTCTTTACTGTATGAATATGGAGAATATTATAATTTAGATAACCAATGGACTTAGGGAGCTAATCTTCCTATCACAAAAATACAATTGCCCAATTTTGGTAGCCCTGAAAGGTTCTTCAGCCAAATAAATATCTAGAGATCAACCAATGTAACTGAATGTCAACTATAAAATTTTTGACACATAATATTATATTAAATGGTATAAGAGTACAAGACCCACATAAAAGGAAGTTAAAGTACAAATTTCATTCATATTATTCACAGGTTCTTGATAAAACTAAATCCCAGTGCAAGAGAGAGGTACGGAACACAATAATTTTTTACAAGTAAGAGATAATGTGCAAGGCAACTATGGACCATCTAGATGTAAACACAAGTCCCGTTGAAAAGGCAATGCATCTGCAACCTCATCATATCGTGTGGCAGATTTCCCTCAACTTGATAACCAAACCCAGCCTCATGTGTGTGGAAGCTTCTTGGGAGTACAAATAATAATGTTCATTTTTGTACAGCATAAGTTACACTCTGCAGCTCTGGGATAAGGCTTTGAAGAGAAAGAACATGCATAAGTGAGAAAATTATGGAAATTGGTATGTACACTCGCAATAAAAAAATTGTATTACGTATTGTTGAAGTTTTTAATCATTTGACATACTAGTGAACCAATTAGACTACATATTTCATCCTGTTTCACATTTGCTTGAGCTCACTTAATACTTAATCAGGCTACCGGTATTCGAAGCAACCTTAGATAAATATTTTGGATTAGCCTGAGTGTACCTACCTTTTCTGTGGGTCTTGGTAACTTTTTAACAGTTATAAAATGACAACATACGGTACCGGTATTATTACAGAATAAATGGGTTTTCGGCTAGGCTCGAGCAGTATTACCACATTAGGCTAGGTCCTGGAAATTTGCCCAGGTCACTTTATGATAGTTTACACTGGTTATATGCGGTAGTTTGCCCAGGTTAGGTCCCGGTAGTCTGCTGTGGTCTAGGTTAGGTTAGGTAAGACTAGTTTCCAAATAATGTTTGTAAACAGGGAATATCTCGAAAACGGGGCATTTCCAAGAGAAACACATTAGATGAAAAGTGTTTTAGAATAGTCCAAAATAGTGGATAATGATACTAATATATACAATATATTTTTTCTGTAAATTTACCCAACATACATTTATTAGATTCTTCACAAGTTAACAAGTCTAAATTATGTCACAATATGAGACAATTTCATTTTGAGTAAGGTTTCTTGGTATATTTGCCTCAAAATATGTTTATACCGTATAATAATAAACTTTTAAATTGGAGCAGAATGTAAGTTTTCAAGGTGTTACTGAATGGAAGTGGAATACTGTATTCTCAAATTAGTTACCACAATATCGTCACAACTTTATCCACCCCTTAGTTACAACACCCATTAATCACTCACCTCTTTTTTAATGGTTGAAACTGAGCCTAAATTGTCTTATTCGTGTATTTAATGGTTGAAACTGGGTCCAAACTGTCTCTTTCGTGTATATTTAGTCCACTGTGGTTGTTTTTAAAGTCACTATAGCATGTAAACAAGGCAGGTCAAACCAATACAAAACAAACGTGTCTCACAGCTGACACAGGAGTCAGTGTTGCCAAGTCTACTTCAATAACATTAGAATTTCCCCTTTTTACATCAACTTCAACAACATCAGAATTTACTTTTTTTACTTCAATAATTCCCTTATTTCCTTATTTACCGCAATAATTCCATGCTTACTCTTGAAGATAATAATCGTATATCTACCATCAATTTCCCTATTTATCTCAATAATTCCCTGTTTACTCTTGATGATAGTCGTACATTAGCTATCTTCTTGATATTTCGTCTGGTAGAAATGTTCCTATTTACTCTTGAACAATATTTATATAATTTCCCTGTGTAGACTTCAAAATTCCCTAAAACAGAGATATTTCCCTGCATCTGGCAACATTGACAGAATGTCCAAGAGATTGTGATGAGTTATTTCGGCCACTATCAATCTCGGCCCATAACACAAACTCTTTACAGTAGTTTTTTTTTTCCTTTTTCAATTATTATTACTTCTATGTTAAAGTGAAAAACCGAAAATTTTCCCTCCCGTGTGTATTGTTCTATTACCATGTATATTATTCTTGTCGAAATGAAATTGTGAATGTTGCCGTAACATCCTACTACATATTTCGCTGTGAAACGAAGCTGTGTACAGTATAATAATTATTCTCACAGAAAAATTTGTTTTATAATTATTTTTATCTTATAATGATAGATATTACAAATTTGTTCGTTCATAAGAAAATACTACCTCTATTTTTTTTTTTTTTTTTTTTTTTCAAATATGAAAATCACGATTGGCACAAAACCTACACGAGATTATTGAGAATTTCTTGTAAAATTTAGATATTCTGTTGTTGAGTAAATAATATAATTGTATAATAATACAATTAATAATATAAATAATATAAATGTATATATGTATTATTATTATTATCTATTCCTAACTAAGAACAAATTAAGAGTAACGCTAGCGAGACTATAAACAAAACAGATAATTATGCTAATGTGTACTATTGCAATGGTACTTCTTTTAATTAAGAGACCCTGTGATGTAGTCAGAAAATTGGAGGTAAATGAGTCCTTCAAATCTTACCACGACACACACACACACACTATATAATTATGGAAGGAGTTTGTTTCGTGGCATAGTTAGGAGGAATCAAAAGTCACCTATAATGAATCATAGTATCGGTACCATCCACTCATCGGTAATACTATCACCTAGGAATGTTGTTCTTGCATACGGTCTGCCTTGAGTGTCATGGTTGGGTCACCCCTTCACCCCCATCACGTCCCCTCCCCCCCCCTGCCCCTCACAACCCCATCACGTCCCCTCCCCCCCATCACATCCCATCCACCCCCTGCCCCCACCCCCCATCCCTCAGTGCCAGCCAGCAGTCCCATAACTCGTTAGTGAATCTTGAGGGGGTGCGGGAGTAGGGGACAGGCTTTGGGGGGTACGGGAATAAGGGGACAGGCATGGGGTGGGTGGAAAGCCTGTCCCCTATTCCCACAACCCCCTAACTCCCCCTCTAAGCCTGTCCCCTACTCCCGCACCCCCCAAAACCCCTCGCAACCCCCCATAGGCTACCCCCCTACTCTCACCCCCCAAAAAAAAACCTCGCAACCCCCTATAGGCTACCCCCCAAGCCTGTCCCCTACTCCCGCACCCCCTTAACGCTTTGAGGGTCCCTTAGTGCGTTAGTGAATCCCGACCCCCATGGCAGAAATACCCCCTCGTGACCTGCTTCCCCCCCCACCTCACCACCCCACATCCCCTCCCTATTCCCCCCTCCCTGCCTAGCATCTGGTCCAAACACACACACACACTCACACAGAGCGAGAGAGAGGAAGGGAAACACACACACAGAGGTAGGGACACACACACACACAGTGGAAGGGACACACACATACACATACACACACACACATACACATACACATACACACACACATACATACATACACTGGGCTAGTGGGGCGGGCCAGGCCAATCGATGGAGATGTCCTCAACCCTCTCTCTCTCTCTCTCTCTCTCTCTCTCTCTCTCTCTCTCTCTCTCTCTCTTATAGCTTGTATGTCTGTATGTCTGTCTATCTCTCTCTCTTCTATAGCTTGTATGTCTGTATGTCTGTCTGTCTCTCTCTCTATCTCTCTCTTCTTTAGCTTGTCTGTCTGTTTGTCTCTCTTTTACTCTGTCTGTATGTGTGTGTCTGTTTGTCTCTCTTTTCCTCTGTCTGTATGTGTGTGTCTGTTTGTCACTCTTTTTCTCTGTCTGTATGTGTGTCTGTTTGTTTCTCTTTTTCTCTGTCTGTATGTGTGTCTGTCTATTTCCGTCTTGACATTCTGTTGGCTTGTTTATCTATCTGTCTAGACGTCTGTATGTTTTGCCTTTTTTTATTATTATTATTATTATTTTTTTTTTTTTTTTTTTTTTTTTGTTCTGTCTATTTCATCCATCCAATACGTATAGTAGAGTATTGGTGATTCTGGAGCAAATGATTCCTCCAAACATTGCTTTAACTAAGAACCCTGCATCTGTACATGATCGTGTATGAAAACAGGAGGCTTCTGATTCCTCCTAACCATGCCACGAAACAAGCTCCTTCCATCATATTATACTGTAGGTGTGTGTAGGTGTGTGTGTGTGTGTGTGTGTGTGTGTGTGTGTGTGTGTGTGTGTGTGTGTGTGTGTGTGTGTGTGTGTGTGTGTGTGTGTGTGTGTAGCATAGGGTAGAATGAGACGTTGTTGTTTATGTCTGTCTGTGTGTGTGTGTGTGTGTGTGTTTGAAGTACATGTGCCTGTTAAATGTGTCCACAACTGTACCAAACTTAATTAAGGGGGTAGATAATTCACTTTTGTTACATTGGAGCGCCTTGATTCCTCCAAAGTTTGCAGGAAATAGGACCAAAGGAAATGCAGGAAACAGGACCATGGAAATTAACAAAAAAAAAAAAAATAATGGTGTTCTGTTGCTTGGAATAGTTAGGAGGAATCTTTTTGCCCTAGATTATTTACCAACACAAAACATCCCCTTAAAACCCTCTTCATTTAGTTTCTCATGTACAGTTGGACACATGAATGGGTGGTACAGCCCAGGTGAAAGATACTTGTCCCATTTGAGTAACCAGTGTCTATTATCAGGTACTTGCTTTTTATTACCATTCTCAATACTGACTTCTGCCCCTGATGTCTCCTATTTGGCACTAAAGAACACACACACACACACACACACACACACACACACACACACACACACACACACACACACACACCATCCTCAAGACTGACTTCTGCCCCTGATGTCTCCTATTTGGCACTAAGGAACACACACACATACCATCTTCAATACTGACTTCTGCCCCTGATGTCTCCTATTTGGCACTAAGGAACACACACACACACACACACACACCATCCTCAATACTGACTTCTGTCCCTGATGTCTCCTATTTGGCACTAAAGAACACACACACACATACACCATCCTCAAGACTGACTTCTGCCCCTGATGTCTCCTATTTGGCACTATGGAACACACACACACACACACACACACACACACACACACACACACAACACACACACACACACACCATCCTCAATACTGACTTCTGCCCCTGATGTCTCCTATTTGGCTCTAATAAGGAACTTGATATTGGGAGAAACTGACCACCTTTCACTTGGGCTGTACCACCCATTCATGTGTCCAACTGTACAAGCGTCAGCACATCGATTCCCTGAGACTCAACTGTACTCCAGCTTACAGAAGAAGGTCGAGTCACACTATATAATTCATGGCCTGGGGTTCTGGTAATTTATTTAGTCTTGTGTGTTTCAATACCTTCCCCACACTAACCAACCAACCAACCACCTCTGTACAAACGTTAAGGGGGTGCGGGAATAGGGGGACAGGCTTGTGGGAGGGTTAGGGGGTGCATGAGTAGGGGGCAGGCTTGGGGGGTGCGGGTGTGTGTGTTTCGTGGCAATGTCTGCTTGGCTCTCTAACCTCCAATTTTCTGACTACATCACTGGGGTCCTTTGTGGTCAATTTGGAGTCAATGTAGGCCTCCAAACTCAACTATAAAACATATCCCCTGTATAATTTCATACGGAGGGATTCTGTTTCCTGGCATGGTTTGGAAGAATCAGTAGACTACCGATTTCCCATAATAGGTTACTTCTATCAACCTGTATCGTTGTTCACTATGCTGAGTTCCATAGAGGTGTTTATCATTATTTTGGAATATATATATTGGTGCTGACTGTTCACATCCACTTTCCAATTGGGCACACACACACACACACACAGTATATTGATATAGAGAGAATAATAGAGTATGTTACTTGTTGTTGTATATTCTATGCCCCGCTCCACCAGCAACTGGTGCTCCGTAGGGCCTCCTTCAATATTATTAAACACTATAATTACTTGTAATGTAACGTTAGTTTATTATTTGGAAGAATTAAGACACTCCAATGTACAGTACTAAAAAAGAATGACCACCTGAATTAAGATTAACACAGTCACCCCTCTTCGTATCAGTTTTCTTTGTTTATTTCCTCTGGTTGAATCCTGGTTGTGGGTTACATAGACTTTATCTCCACCAGGCCAACTAACAATACAACACATTAATTAAGGAGGTAATTCACTTTCGTTACATTGGAATGCCATTATTCCTGCAAAGTATGTCAGGAAACAGACCCAGATGAAGAAAAATAATGGTGTCCTGTTGCTTGTAATAGTTTGGAGGAATAGGTTGCTCCAGATTTACCAACACTGTACTCTCCCCTTAATTAAAACACAAGAATCACATATGGGTGTATGAGTTTGTAACCATTTAATTCCCGTTTGATGTAAATCTTTTTATTAAATTCTATGATATTTTGGTTTGTACAGATGCAATATTTAGGTTATTTTTGCTGTGTATTGATCTTTTCAGGCACGAATTCAATTACACACACACACATACACACACACACATATACAGACAGACACACACACACACACACACACACACACACACATACACACACACACAGACATACACACACACACACACACACACACATACACATACACATACACATACACATACACATACACACACACACACACACACACACACACACAAAGTTATATGCATTCATAAACACAGACATACACACAGTTTATATACAACATTCATAAACGTGTACTCCCCCTCCCCACATACAGTCACTCCTACCAATACACACATACATATATATAGCATTTATTTATTTATATTTATTCATTCATTTATTTATCTATCTATTTATTAAACCAAGCATTTATATATTTATTCATTTATCTATCTATTTATGTATCTATTTATTAAGCCAAGCCAGAGGGCCGTCGGTGCATAAGGTGTGTGTGTGAGTGATTCCGGGCGTTGCCATGGTGACGGGAAGTGAGGTGAAGCGGAAATGATGCGAGAGAGAGAGAGAGGGGGTTACAAGCCCAGCAGAAACACCCCCTTCACCCCCTCACCCCCACCCTGATGTTAAAGAGGGGTACAAGCCCAGAAGAACCCCCCCCCCAACCCTTAAACCCCCCCCAACACACACATACTCTTGTTACATTTCCAGGCCTCCTTATTCTTACACACACACACACACACACACACACACACGTTACACTTCCAGGCCTCCTTACACACACACAGAAACACACATACATTCACTCTTGTTGCATCTCCAAGCTAACGTCATCTTACTCCCTACCTCTACACACACACACACACACACACACACACACACTAATTACATTATTACCTGGGCGTTACCTTTCATTACCACGTGTTATGCTTCCTACCTTCTCTTGCTTACCTATATTTTTTTTATTAACACCTTTTGTACAATTATCACTATCTTGCTTTATTCCTTTCCATCCTTTCTCGTTTATTATCACAATATTTCTCTTATAAATCCTTTCTTTCATACCTATTAACGTCTTTTGTACAATTATCACTATCTCGCTATTATTCCTTTCCATCCTTTCTCGCTGATTATCACTATACTTCTCTTATAAATCCTTTCTTTCATACCTATTAACATATTTTGTACAACTATCACTACTTTCCTTGTTATCCTTTTAAAAGTTAAAGTTAAAGTTGCAAGGTTTCAGTTCTGGTATCTATCTCTCTTTGATGTGATGGTTGGGTTGAGTCGTTGTTGTTGTTGTTGTTGTTGTTGTTGTTGTTGTGTGTCCAAGTATTATCGCCTTTCCATCGGCACTTACTTTGTCTTTATTTTTATTTCTATCCTATTCCATTCCATTATTTCACTCATTTCAATTTTTCTTTTTTTATTCCACATTTTATTGAGGGTTTCCTTTTTCAATTTCATATTCTCATTCATAAATAACAATCTCATTCTCTTCATAATTATGGCCTTTGTAATCAAGAGACTCAGTGATTGCTATATAACAAACCTAATAATAATAATAATGTTGTATTGTAGTTAAATAGTCTTACATTTTGTCTATATGTTGTAAACCCTCGAAAACAACTGTGTGTTTACGAACCTTGTGCTCAATAATACATTCTTAATTTATATAATACTTCTTTATTTAATATCACTACTTTTCTTACCATCTTTTCTATCCTTTCATGCTTATCTATCAAAATATCCTTTGTACCATTATCACTATGTACTTACTTAACTTAACACCAATTGTAAATATATCGTTTTTTTATCCTATCTATTCATCATCATCATCA
>JAWZYT010002393.1:0-66272 GCA_034508575.1 Petrolisthes manimaculis | reverse complement strand
CTCACTCACTCAATCTCTTTCTCTTTTTCTTCTTTTGTCTCGTTCTTGATCTTTCCTTCCCTTACTATAGTGCCTCCTTCCCTCCCTCCCTTCATTCCTTCCTTCCTTCCTTCCTTCCTTCCTTCCTTCCTTCCTTCCTTCCTTCCTTCCTTCCTTCCTTCTTCTCTCAGCCTCACTCCCGACAACCCACTTCACCTCTCTGTCTCCTTTTATAGTCCCCTCCTTTCGTTCTTTCTCTCTCCCTTTCTCCTCCTCCTACTCTTTAAATCTTCTTTCGTTCGTATCTTCCCTCTCGTATTCTCAGTCCAATATTTTCTTTCATCCCTCTTGCATCATTACTTAACCACTTCCCTCCCTCTCTCTCTCCTTCCTCTCCATCCTTCTTTATTCCTTTCATAATTTCCGTCTCCCTTTTCAACTTCCTTCCTCTCATTAGTTTTCTACTCCTTTGTGCACTCCCTTTCGGTTTTCATTTCCAACCATTTCATTTCATTTCCGTCTCCTCCTCTTCCTTCGTCTTCAGCCTCTTCCTCTTTGAACTCCAACCCAATTTTTTTATTTTTTGACATATATCCACATCTTCCTTTTGATATTTTTTCCACGTGTCTCGAACATTGACTCCCATCTTCTCCGGTACAGTCAGGCAAAATGTTTATGACGTCCCCATTCATATAGATTCTATCAATACGTATATACATAGATTTATTGAAGCTGCTCAAAAGTCAGTTCAATTATATTTATATTTCACGGCATAGTGTAGTTACTGGGTCACAACACACCAATGATCGGAATGAAAGATATATTGTAGCCTTTACCTTCCACCTGCAGCCAGATGTAAAATCACCTGCAGAGTTTATTCAGGTGTATTGTAAAGTCATGGTCTAATGTACTGCAACCTGGTGAATAAAAGCGAGCTATTTGAGTTAATTTTATGAACCAAAATTGCACACACCAATAGCTATAGTTTCGGATCATTTTCGAAGCCATCTCATTGGAAGGTGTTGCAGTACATTAGACCATGACTTTACCTCGGGCTCTTGTTAGAACTAGGTCGTCAAAATCTTTACGGGGGCATGGCGAGGTGGGTAGTACTCGGGCGTGTCAAGCTCTGGCCTCCTGCTCCAACCCCGGTGGAGTAACTTGATCACATGAAGGGACAGTTTCTCATCCGTCAAGCTTGACAAACAGAAGGCCACGTGTCTGACAATACCTCTGTGTTGGGTGGACAGCATGTGGACGAGGGCTTGCATCCTCATGAGTATAACAATGTCAGTGAGTTGTACTTTACACTACTAATTGGGCTACTACCTACTACCTACTACTACCTACTACCTACTACCTACTACCTACAATGGGCTGGAATGTTTAGTAAGCAAGTATTAGAGACAACCTAATGCCTTTTAACCACCAGCATCACTGGCTACTTAAAATGCATCCCACTTCATGATATACATAAATAATTTTCCTTTATGTATCATCACAGCTTTCTATATTACAGTATTTAATCATCAGACCAAAGTTGAGGGTAAACGTTAGAACTCTTTTCCCTCACTGTACACAACTATATAATATAATATCTCACCCGTCTCTCCTTCCTTTCATTTATTTCCTTCCGCCTCCCTGTCTGTCTGTCTGTCTGTCTGTCTGTAGCCATTCCCCTCCTCCTCCTCCTTCTCCTTCTTCCCTCCGGCTCTCCTTTCCTTCCGCCCTCCTTGCCTCCCATTGATTCGGACATACAGTACAACCCTTCCCTTTATGACCCTCCCTCTATCTTTCTCCCTTTAACACAACTCCTCCACCAGACACACACACACACACACACACACACACACAAGGAGCGACGGGTAAAGAGGGCCGTGTGGAGTGTGTTTTGAGGTGGGGGGAGGGGGGGAAGGGGAAGAGGTTAAGAGGGAGGGCTTCTGAGGGGTACAAGGTGCTATAGAAGAGAGAGAGAGAGAGAGAGAGAGAGAGAGAGAGAGAGAGAGAGAGAGGAGAGAGAGAGAGAGAGAGAGAGAGAGTATGTATGTATGTATGTGTGTGTGTTTAATGGGGATAGATAGTACTCTGATACAGTGTTGATAAATATAAAAGAACAACTGATTCATTCCATGCACCAAACTATTCCATCCAAACAACAGACCACCACTAGTGTTTCTTTAATCTGGTCCTGTTTCCTGTCATACTTTGGAGGAATCAAGGCACTCCAATGTGTACCCAAAGTATACCTACCTACCTATACTACCATCTCTTTAAAGGGAGTGCATGGTTGAAGATTTTATTGTTGTGAGACGTGTAGTGTGTGTGTGTGTGTATGTGTGTGTGTGTGTAGTGAGGGTGGGTGGGGGGCTGGGGGGGGGCGGTGTGTTTGAAGCGGGGGCAGGCTGTTATAATTGAGGCACTCTGAGTTAGCTTTTGTCAGGCCTGTATTGTGTGTGTGTGTGTGTGTGTGTGTGTGTGTATGTATGTATGTGTGTGTGTGTGTGTGTGTGTTGTCGGTTTGAGTAAGGATTTTATACAAGGATATATTGGTTGTGGATAATTTTGTATGGAGTATAATATAGTTTGTTCGTTAGTATGTATATGAGTAGCAGGACACCCAAAGAAATGATTATTATATTATATTATACTGTGTTGTGCTATGTTATATTGCTGTTATATAAATGTGTGTTTGTATTATTTGGATATATATGGTACTCCTTTAAAGGGAAATACTGTTCATTGTTGTCAAAGTCTTCTATATTAGTCACCATTAAGAAACAGACCCTAGCACACACACACACACACAACACAGACACAAAACACACAGACACATACACAGGCACACACACAAACACACACACATAAACACATACACATACACAGACGTACACATACACACACACAAACACATACACATACACAGACGTACACAGACACAGACACACACAACGCAGTTCAAGATAAAGGTATATATAGGCAGTATGAAAGGGTTAGTCCT
This sequence comes from Petrolisthes manimaculis, assembly GCA_034508575.1. Taxonomy (NCBI): domain Eukaryota; kingdom Metazoa; phylum Arthropoda; class Malacostraca; order Decapoda; family Porcellanidae; genus Petrolisthes; species Petrolisthes manimaculis. Next base: position 63,295 of record JAWZYT010002393.1, on the reverse strand, counting down.
CATAGTTCACATCCGGCTGAAACACCTGGTTGTCTCCCTCACACCTGAACACAAGTGGCCGCCACCAGGTGTAATAAGTGTCGCGTGGGACCCCTTCTCTATTTCATACGTACAGTCACGAGTCATAATAAATATTCAGGTCTGCTTCCATTAGCCTGATGGTGTATTAAAGCTTGTCCCCTATTCCCGCACCCCCCCCTAACCCCTCCAAGCCTGTCTTCCTACTCCCGCACCCCCCCCAAAAAAAAAACAAGCCTGTCCCCTACTCCCACACACCCTTAAGGGAAAGTACAGTGTTGGTAAATCTGGAGTAAATGATTCTTTCAAACTATTCCAAGCAACAGAACACCATTATATTTGTTCCCCTGGTCTTGTTTCCTGGCATGCTTTGGAGGAATCAAGACACTCCAATGTACCAAAAGTATACTCTCTCCTTAAGGTGGTAATTTCTTTTATTTATTTTTTTTATTTTTTTTTTATTTTTATTTTTTTGTACCTTGGAGTGCCTTGTTTCCTCCAAAGTATAGCTGGTAGGAAACAGGACCAGAAGAGCAAAAATTAATATAATGGTGTTCTGTGGTTTGGTATAGTTTGGAGGATTTAGTTGCCCCAGAATTACCCACACTAATCTTCCCCTGAATTGAAAATAAAATGTTGTCAACAAATTGATTTCTGTTGATTTTCCAAACTGTTCAGGAAGTAGACCTTCATAATATTTACTTGATGATTGAGCCAGCCGTAAAAGGTTATTGCAGTGTGTATGTTAGACCAATACTTATAATCTATAAACTGATGAAATTAATGTTTTGGTTTGTTTAGTAGAATATATTTATCTGTCTTCTGCAGGTATATCAGTTAGTGTTCCGCGAGGTTCCGTAATATTATCGTACTTCAAATCCCAAGTACACGTTTTAACTGCCCAAATATATCTTTTGTCCCTCTTCCTCTCGATATGTGATCCCGTCTTCCTCTTTCTTTCACCTTCGCTTCCTCCTTCTCTCAATCCCTCTTGAACTGGAGTACCATCCATCACTACAGCCTCTCTCCTACAACTATATCTTCATGTCATTTCTTTCCGGAAACACAACTTTGTTTTGGATTAATTATATTCCTGTCTGTGTTGCTGAGTAAAATCATGTGTACAGCGAGGATCTAAATATTTTTTTAGATAATGGAATAACTTGAAATTAGTCAAAGAGTGAGTAAACCTTAAAGTAAGATAGTAGGAAGCATCTCCGGTTTTTCTCTCCCGGAAGTGTATGGGTCCTGTGATCTCTTTCGGTATATTAGAAGCTACCGATTCTTTCAAACACTACCGAAAAAAGGACCATCTATACACAGGCAGACTATTTCTCGCTCCAGTCTGTAGAATTACGTACAGTAGTGAAGGGTTTTTTTCTTTCGGCGACATCACAGACTCCTCTAAAAAATGGTCTTGTGTCGTGGGATTAAGTTGAGTAGTGGAGCCACACTTTATTATCAGGGACGGGGGGTAGGGGGGAAAGGGGTGAGGAAGGGAGAGAGGGGGAAGGAGGGGAAAGGAGGATGGGGAGAGAAAACGAGAATGGGAGAGGGGGAAAGGATAGGGGACATGAGGGGTGAAGGAGAGGAAACGAGAAAGGGAGGGAGGGTTAGGGTTAGAGGACATGAAAGAGAAGAAAATAGGGACGAGGAAAGGGAAATAGGGACGAGAAATGGGGATTGGATGGGAGGTTGGGGAAAGGGAGAGGTGGAGGGAATGCGAGGGAAAGTGGACGAGAAAGGGAGAGGAGAGGGAGGACGAGAAATAGGGGACAGGGAGTAGAAAGTTAAAAGAGAGGGAGTACTGTATATTGCTGGGGTATGAGATAAAGGGAATGCTACGACAGGAAGTAAGGAAATATACAAAGGACAAAGGACTCTCAAGCAGCAACAGATCTATTGGTTCTTGAGAGACTTTTTCATTGTGCTATACTAACTTCTCTTCTAAGGTGAAGGAAATTATTATAGTAGTGAAGGCTTCTCCCTACTCACCACTTCCTCAAACTAATTCTGGCTGGAAATATAAAGATCCCACGCAGTAAGAAAAGAGTAGCACAGAAATTTGTGGGAACAGTTGAAAAAGAAATATAAAACAAGTCTACTTTACAAACAAATTGAATGATAGTGTGACGAGGGTGACGTGAAGTAGGGGACTGTATGGGAGTAGGGAAACAGGGAGTAGAGGAGTAAAGTCGGTATCACACGGGCACTTTTTCCTGCGACATCGTGTCCAGTGACATCATTTCTTATGACATGTCGCGGGAAAAAGGAGATTTCGGGCGACGAGGTGTAAATGAAAACTATCGAAAACTGTCACGGATTTCCTGAGACATGTAGGGAGAAAGTCGTTGAAAGTCTTTAGTGAATAATACTATAGTAATTATAATATTATGGCGTTTTATAATTTAAGTAGTGTTAGGTATCATTATTTGAATATAGAAATTGAATTTCTAGATCTTAAATATTACATACACCGAATTTAACTGTGAAATATGAGCATGGAACATTGATTTGATTTCAGGGTTTGTTTACATTCTGCTTTCGCCTGCCGCCTGATCCAAACCTTTCTCCTCTCTCTTCTTCTTTTAAAGCAATTACACATGTTCCAACAGCTAAAAATGCTCGGTTAATGGCGTCCGTCATTGGTGATTTCGCTTTTGTGACAGAGTGTTTGGGTTGTCCCGCCGCCCGCGTGGTGTTGTCGGTCGTCGTTGTTGTCTTTCTTGAGATTTTTCCGTGTGCTATTATTTCCCGCGACATGACGTCGAAAATGATGTCACAGGACACGATGTCGCAGGAAAAAAGCGACCGTGTCATGCGGCCTTAGGGGACTGGGGAGGGGAAATAAATGAGCGTGTGCAGGCAAGGCGACCAAGGTATATCCTGAGGGACCCCGATGTCATCTTAATTAAACTAAAATGAATACTATTGATCACTCCAAACAATGCCAGGAAACAGACAGCCTCAGTATACAAGCTGAGGTTGTGTTTCTTAGCGTTGCTTGAAGGACGAAATGGATCCCAATGTGGCCACAACATGACCCTCTTAATGACGTTATCATACTGGCGGTGTGGGATGGCGGGCGACGCCAGTAATTATAAACCTAATGAATGTAATTAAAACTATTAGCCGACACGAGCGCTGAGATGGGAAGGGGGGGAAGGCTGCCATCTCCATCTCTGGGGGATTAGATGGAGATGGTGGTGAGGGGGATGTGTGTGTGTGTGTACGTGTGTGTATCTAAAATGTTGGGTTGTCTGAATACACACACACACACACACACACACACACACACACACACACACACACACACACACACACACACACACACACACACACGTACACATACACACTAACACACACACACACACACACACACACACACACATACACACACACACGTACACACACACACTAACACACACACACACACGTACACAAGTACACCTGGACAGTACCCACCACAAACCAACCATTAGAATCTACCTTTAATTGCTTCACCACCTCCTTATTGACCTCTCACTGTCCACACCGAGGGGGAGTGATTGAGGGGGGAGGGGGAAGGGGGGACCATTATTATCAGGGGAAGGTAATCAGTGAACCACTAATGACATCCACAACCCACACACACCTCATTAGACTGGAAATGCAGTGGTTGGTCCTGTTGTTTGGTAATTAAGGAGGGGAATGTTCAGATCTGGTATACTGTACTTTTTATATAGATTTGGAGTATGTATCTATTTCCTGCAGATAAAGTCCAGGCAACAGGATACCATTATTTTGTTGTTCTGGTCTTGTTTCCTGGCGTATACTTTGGAGGAATCAAGGTGCTGTGATGTACCAAAAGTGTGTTATTCCTTTAAGAACCCTGTATGAAAATTGAATGATTCTGATTCCTCCTGACCATGCCACAAAACAAGCTCCTTCCAAATAGGTGGTCATTCATGGCATTATTTGAAGGACTTTTCGTCACTCAGAATTCGGATATCAGTGAGTTTGCCAATCACTGACTGATACGACTGTGTGTCTTATATTTTGAATACTTAATTATGAATATTTATGACATTACATACAGACAACCTGTTCGAAGAGTTTGATGAGATTTCAGAGAAGCTTATAAGGCCTGAAAATAGAAATATAAGTAATAATATATGCAGAAGTACAAGTCTGATAATTATAGGTTTCTAATTTTATCAATATAGCAGAAGTAAAAACATAGATATTAAAATGGAAATATGATGCTTAAAAATACAAATCGAAGTTAAAAATAGAAAACTTAGAAATAGCAATAGAAAGTTCGCTAGGGTAATGAGAATCGATTGTGAATGATCGTATACCGGTACTCAGGGAACCTTGTAATGTAGTCAGAAATTTAGATATAAAATTATGAGTCCTTCAAATATTACCACGAAACACTACCTACCCATACGGAAGGAGATTGTTTCGTGGGCATGTTCAGGTAGAATCAGAAGGTCCCCCCCCAATCTTCATACACGGTCATAGGGTCCTGAAGGTCGATATTTGCCCGTCTCAGGCTGTGAATCTTGTGACAGCCTCCTGGGGTCAATCTGTGGAAATTAGAGGGCGTGTGGAATCTCCATATTGAGAAGGTGTAATTTGTTGGTGGAGCCTCGGTCGGTCGTCAGCTGTCAGTTTCATTGCCCCTATATAGCCTACCTGTGATCCCTACTCCCTTCCCTTACCCCTGTCCCTATCCTGTGACCCCTACTCTTTTCCCTTACCCCTGTCCCTATCCCTGTCCCTATATAGCCTACCTGTGACCCCTACTCCTTTCCCTTACCCCTGTCCCTATCCCTGTCCCTATATAGCCTACCTGTGATCCCTACTCCTTTCCCTTACCCCTGTCCCTATCCCTGTCCCTGTATGTGCCCCTACTTTTTCTCTTACCCCTGTTCCTATGCCTGTTCCTGTCCCTATCCCGTCCCTGTCCCTGTGTGTGCCTTTACCCTTTCAGATACCCCTGCCCCTCTACCCCCTTATCCCCTTCACCCTAACTTCCTCACCCTTATCCCCACTTCCCTTACCCCCTGTCTTTCTTTACCCCTTCCCTTTCCCTAACCCTTCTCTAGTAGTACAAAATATAAGCAAATAATATATACTGTAGCTCCAACAGGGGGATTCTAAAAACAATGTCCCCCCCTCAAAAAAAAAATCCTTGTTCTCTATAATACTGTTTGCCTGCTTTCTCTCTCTCTCTCTCTCTCTCTCTCTCTCTCTCTCTCTCTCTCTCTCTCTTCTCTCTCTCTCTCTCTCTCTCTCTCTCTCTCCTTTTGTTGTTTTTTGTCACTGCCCCTTAGATCCCCCACAAAAATACCTTTAGACGCCACATGTGCGTTAACTGAGCCCGAACGTGTTTATATATACAACCTGCTAGAGCCCCTCCCCCCCCCCTCGTCCTGCCCTTCCTGCCCCCCCCCCATCTCTCTCACCTGCCCTTAATTAATCTTGCAAGGTGGTTCAGGTAATTATGAGACTCTATTAAGCCATGATAAGCTGCTCCAGGTTCATTATCATTATCTCTGTTTTTTTTTTTTTTTTTTTTTTATTATTATTATTATTATTCTTTTTTTTTGGAATATTTCTCTGACCTGGCCATCAAGATTATTACTTTTTATTTTTATTTTTGGATCGTATATTCCCCATTTTTCTTCCATCTCCAAACTTTACTATGTTGTTTTCATTCAAAAGTTTATAATTTAGTAATAATATCTTTGTATCTCATTTTAACTCGACAACATTGGATTTTTTATAGGCTTGTTTGATTTCTTAATTGGTATGTTATTCTACATTGAGAATCTTGTTCCTTGGGTATCATTTTGTTTTTCTATATTCATTTCGTATTGTTTTCATTTCTTATTTAACAATCATTATATCTGTATTGACAAGATTTCCCATATGGTTATCATCTATATTGCCGAGAAAACAGATAACTATTTTGTATAGCTGGTGTTATAATTAGTCGTGTTTCTTTCATTTGAACTACCATTAAGTTTTATATATTTCTTTGTTTATAGCTGTTGTTATAATTAGTCGTGTTTAGTCAGCCATCCAGTCAGTCAGTCAGCCATCCATCCAGTCAGTCAGCCATCCAGCCAGCCATCCAGCCATCCAGCCATACTTCCAGCCTCCCCAGGTCCTTCACGCTCATCCCTCACAACGTCTTAATATTCACCCTCTTCACCAACACAAAAAATTATGAATACATTATATATGACCCGAGTCCCTGGTGGTGGTGGTGATGGTTGTGGTGATGGTGGTGGTGTGGGTGGGTGGTGGTGGTAGTGATGGTCGTAGTGATGGTGATGGTAATGGTGATCTTAGTGATGGTGGTATATATCGCTTGTATATATATGGACTGGGATTGTATTGGAGTGCTACTGAATCCTCCAAAACAACCCGAGGAAACAAACAAATCACCTCCATGTGTCTAGTATAGGAGAGATCATTGTTTCGTGACATGGTTAGAAGGACTCATTATATACATCTCCAAACTTATATACCTTCAAGAGTAGACTATTTATTTTTTTATATTTATTTTTTTTCTGCCCTTTTCTTAATTAATGAGTTGGGCCGCCGCTTCGAGGTGATAAGTTGATTACCCTCCTACATCATTATCATTATCTCCATTAGCCGTAATTACCGAACGCTGTTTTTGATTCGCGTTGCCTTGATGCCGGCTTCAGTTTCAGTTTCAGCTTCAGTTTCAGTTTCAGTTTCAGTTGCAGTGGGTGGTGGTGGTTGTTAATCTGGTACAACTGATTCCTCCAAACCATTCCAAGCAACAGGATGCCATTATATTTATTCATTGACTCTGTTTTTCCTGATATACTTTGGAGGAATAAAGGCTCCCAGTGGTACCAAGAGTTTATTTCCCCATTATTAAACACTGCCTTGGTAAACCCTCGTGGAAATCAAACCAATGAAACTCTTGACTGGTGAATTATATTGGTGAATTATATTGGTGAATTATATTGGTGAATTGGAGGGTAATGATTGGAAGGTAATGATTGGAGGGTAATGATTTGAGGGTAATTATTGGAGGGTAATGACTGGAGGGTAATGATTTGAGGGTAATTATTGGAGGTAATGATTGGAGGGTAATTATTGGAAGGTGATTATTGGAGGGTAATGACTGGAGGGTAATGATTTGAGGGTAATGACGAGGGTAATGACTTGAGGGTAATCATTCCTTACAGACTGACACAGAAAAAATATTACTTCACTGTTGTTTGGAGCTCGCAATCTCTATCCACATAATTTCCAACAAAAGTTCACTTCCAAATATATATATGTATTTATTTATTTATTTTTATTTATTTATTTATTTATTTATTTATTTATTTATTTATGTATTTATTTATTTATGTATTTATTTATTTATTTATTTTTATTTCAGTACATTTATCAAGGATTACATGTCTTTAAAATAAGAAGCAATAAAGAATATGGGACAGAGGCAGAAAAAGGCATACAGGGAACAGGAGCAGGAAATAGAAGCATAGAACATGAAGTATGGGAAGGGCCTGGAGGCATGGTGGTAGTGGCACAGACAAGCTGAGGTGAGAGGCAAAAATCGAGGCTGGAATGAAAAAAAGTGAAATAATTATGAACCAGAATGAAGGAAATTGAGAGTCAGGAAGATGTGTGTGTGTGTGTGTGTGTGTGAGAGAGAGAGAGAGAGAGAGAGAGAGAGAGAGAGAGAGAGAGAGAGAGAGAACAGCAGGGTGATAAAGGAGTGGGGGTAAGGGGGAAAAGGGAGGAGGAGGGAGGGGGAAGGGTGGAAGAGAAAGGAGGAAGGTGGCAGAGGGAAGGAAGAATGAGGTGGTAGGGAACAGTGAGGATGGGGAGGTAGGAGGAGAAGGTAGGGGTGAGGGAGGATGTAGAGGGTAAGGGGACAGGGATGGGGAGAAGTAGGTAGGGGTAGAGAGGAGAAGTAGGAAGGGGGCAAGAAGGAGGTAGGGGACAGGGAGGAGAAGTAGGTAGGGGTGAGGGAGGATGTAGAGGTAGGTAGGGGTAAGGAGGAGGAGAAGTAGGAAGGGGGAAAGATGGAGGTAAGGGACAGGGAGGAGAAGTAGGTATAGGGGTGAGGGAGGATGTAGAGGTAGGGGTGAGGGAGGAGGTAGAGGTAGAGGGTAAGGGAGTATAGGTGAGGGAGACTAATGCCCCTGATGGTGGTGGTGGTGGTGGTGGTGGTGGCCGTAGAAAATGGAGCCATCAGACACGCTCAATTTTCAGCCTCTTGAAGAATATTAGAGAAAGGCAACATACACACCAATTGTATACGATCTGAGGAAGGCAACGTATACCCAAATTGTATATACGGTTTGTGGAAGGTATGAGGCGGGCAACACATCCGGTCTGAGCTAACTAAATAATGTGCCCAGTTTGAGGTCAAGCCGCTACGGTAATCTCTTCCAGGCGTGAAATAATAATAATAATAATAATGATAACAAAAATAATAGTAATAATAGTAATAATAATAATAATAATAATAATGATAAAAAAATATAATAGTAATAATAATAATAATAATAATAATAATAATAATAATGATAATAATAATAATAATAGTAATAATAACCATAATAATAGAGAGGTAACATATTGGGGTGAGACCTGTAGGATGTATGTAAAAATTCTCAGTGCAACGATGAACAAAATTAATCAAACTTACATAGCATAAGAGCCTTGGACCAGGGGGGGGGGGGGTATTGGATGTCCGCTTTCCATAATGAGATAATTTAAACTGATTAATATACCCTCATCTTAAATTAAAACAAAAATAGTGACAAAGTTGAGCTGAAAAAATTCGTAGCATATATAATTTAATTTATAGTGGTTGGCGAAATTTTGTGCGAAGATGTTAGTTAATTTTAAGGTGGTAATTCTTTTTTGTTACATTGGAGTGCCTTAAGGGACCCTGTGATGTAGTCAGAAAATTGGAGATAAATGAGTCCTTGAAATATTGCCACGAAACACCACCTATATGGAAGGAGCTTGTTTCGTGGCATGGTTAGGAGGAATCAGTAGCCTCCACTTTTCATACACGATCCTGTACAGGGCCCTTAATTCCTCCAAAGTAAATAAAGTATGACAGAAAACAGGACCAGAAGAGCAGGAATTGTTAAACCATTGAGAATTTTATATAAACATACTGTCATGTAAACAAACTCCAAAGTCTCACGTGCATAATTATTTTTTGAGGATGAGAGATGAGAGATGAGATGTGAGATGAGAGATGAGGATGAGAGATGAGATGTGAGATGAGAGATGAGGATGAGAGATGAGATGTGAGATGAGAGATGAGGATGAGAGATGAGGATGAAAGATGAGAGATGAGAGATGAGAGATGAGGATGAGAGAGTTGATGATAAAACTATGCTCCAATATTAATTTTTTCACCTGACGAAAATGAACCGATTCCATTCTATGTATAAATGATCTTAGATACATATTTTGCTTACATTCCAGTATTTATTAGTTTCATATTTGTATGTAGATACCGGTATGTAAAAATTTGAGTAATTCATCTTGGATTGCATTACATTTACTGAAAAATACAGGAAATTAAATGTGGGGTCGTGGGTACAGTTTCACCACGCTATAAAAATTGGAGCATAGTATATACGATGACTTCCTGAACATTGTAGTATTTTACTGTACAACTATCGTACTTTACCTCTCCAACATACCACTGGGTTCCAAAAGAGAAATTAAATGTGTGTTTAACTTTAGGCAGTATCTGAAACTGACCACACTTGGGTAATGCCAATAGACTGGACGTGTGGATAGAGGGAGAGAGAGAAAGGATAGGAGGAAAGAGAGAGAGAGAGAGAGAGAGAGAGAGAGAGAGAGAGAGAGAGAGAGAGAGAGAGAGAGAGAGAGAGAGAGAGATAGGAGGAGGAGAGAGTGAGAGAGAGGGACTGCTAAAATGCCTATACCATTTGGACACCATACCGAGTGCTACAAATTCCCACAACCTATACCACTAAACAAGACATCATCGCTAAAATTTAAGAGTCGTTGCCTGGCGTAATTTGGAGCAGTTAAAAGCCTCCTCCAATAATTCGTCTACAGCATCACACACACACACACCCATATGAGGAGAGATCAACCTCTTTATGGTAAATTGGAAGGCTACTGAATCCTCCAAACTATACCAGAAAGCAGACGCCCTCAGTGGTAGAAATAGGGGATCTGTTTTGTGATATAGTTTGGTGGAATCAGAGACCTTTCCAATTCACTCACCAATAAAAAAATCTTCCCCCTGATGCGATTCGCCCCAATAATGGTTACTGGGAACTCGGCCCATTAAATCTTTCCAAGGTGTGTTATCAGAGGGGTAAAATGGAGGTCTGTTATCGGGTCTGGTTTTTGACGACTCTTCCTGGTCATTAACTATTGATTTGGACTTTATTTCTCTCTGAATCCTTTCGGCATTTGTCCAGGTTGATTTTATTGTTTAAGGTTTAACTTTGATGTTTCCCCATTTGTTTAAAGGCGTACCGTAGTACTGTGTTGGTAAATCTGGAGCAAGTTATTCCTCCAAACTATTTCAAGGAACAGGCTACCATTATTTATGTTAATCTGGTTCTGTTTCCTGGCATAATTTGGAGAATATCAAGACGTTCTGTGGTATCAAAACAAAAGTGTAATAGTATCTCCCTTAAGAAACCGTGATGTAGTCAGAAAATAATTGGATGTTTGCGAGTCCTTCAAACATTGCCATGAAACATCACTTATATTGAAGGGTCTTTTTTCGTGGCATTGTCATGAGGAATCGAAAGCCACGAAATCTCATACACGATCACAGGGTCCTTAACTGGAGTAGGCTTCATATTAACCTAGAAATGACAGGAAGAAGAATAGGATGATATTAGGTTGAAAAAAAAAATCCGTGGTTGGTTATCTGAGATGTCTAAGAGGGAAGAGGTTTTATGATGATTATCTTGACTTGTCTTGGTTTTGATATTCTTACGATTGTGGAAGTCTTAATTAAGGACAGACAGAGATAGTGTTCATAGTAATTAAGATGTAGTGCTATTTCCGAATTCACCTGATGCGTTCTTGGGAGAACAGATAAAAGAGTAAAGTTTTCTTGACCTAAATATTGTATGTATTGTTGTGTGTTTATGTACTTTACTAACTGTATTTGTTTATCTATACAGTATATGCTTGTGAGCTTTCCTGTCTCTGCTGTTTGTTTATATATGTTATTGTAGGCACATAGGGTGTATGGGTGTCCATGAATTAGTGTACACAAGGTTTATTAATCGTCTCTCTATGAGTGTAAAAAAAAGTGAGTGTACAGTACAATGTGTATAAGTGTCCCTGATTTAGTAATGTATTAAGTGTATCACCGTCGCTCTGTGGATGTAAAAGAAGTGTATTAGGTGTATTAATGTCGCTCTGTGGATGTAAAAGAAGTGTATTAGGTGTATTACTGTCGCTCTATTAGTGAAAAAAAAAAGGTGTATTCGCATCTCTTTACGAGTATACTACAGGGTGTATCATTGTCCGTGTATGGGTGTATGTACTGTAGCTATTTAGGTGTCAGGGCGAGGGTGACACCTGAGCAGGACAAGACGTAAGGTTCCCAGGACACCATACCCCCTCCCCCCTCCCCTTACCCCCTCCCCCACTCCCCCCTTAAAGTAGGTTCCCACATGACGGACTGAGAGAGGAGGGGTTGAGGAAGGGAGGGGGATAGAGGAAGAGGGGGACTGAGAGAGGGGGGGTAGAGGGAGGGGGGGACTGAGGGAGGGGGGGGACTGAGGGAGAGGGGGGGTTGGTGGGGAGATGATTGACGGCCACATAGAGTTGATGGGTGATTGACTGACAGTACAACAAGGGGGGGTAGAGGGGGGAGGGAGGGGGTAGAGGGGGGAGGGACTGAGAGAAGGAGAGAAATTGTAGAGAAGGAGAGAGAAGGAGAGATAACGAAGGATAGACCGAGAGGATTAGAGAAAGAGGAAATAGAAAGAACGAGAGGGAATGGCAGAGGGAAAAGAAAAGAAAAAAAAGACAGAGCGAGAGGAAAAGATAAAATGGAAAAAAAAAAAATAAACATCGATAGGAAAAAGAAGAAAAAACGAAAAAAAAAAACGGAAAAATAGGAAGGAGAACCAACAGGAGAGAAAAATAAATAGCACATGAAACACCCTATTTAAGACCAAAGCTGATTTCCACCACAATAACCTGACACACGAACGGACGGACGAGCGGTGGGAAAAAAAATATACTACAAGACGAAGAAGAAAAAAAATATATTGTACTACGCTTGGTCAAAAAAAAAAAAAAAAAAAAAAATGGAATAAAACCCTGGACAAAAAAAAATTCTGGTAAAAAAAATCTACGCCTGGAATAAGAAAAGAATACACGTCAGTTGTGTGTTCTTTGTTGACGTGGGATCCGATGTGGTGGTAATGTGCCCATGCAGGGGGAAGGTTCGGATACTGACTGAGTTATAAGTTAGTAATCCCTTCCTTGCTCGGGTATTTTTATATTTTGCCTTTTTTTTTCATTTTTACGGTTTAGGATACAATTAGATGTTTAGTTCTTTGGTGGAGGTGTGAACATTATATGGGGGGATTTATTTATTTATTTATTTATTTATTTGTTATTTTTTTTAGTGCAGAAAATAAACAATAGTTACGTTGAATAGTTGTTTTTTTTCATTTTTTTTTTACAATTTAGCTTACAATAAGAATCTCTACTCTTTGGTGGAATAAATTTTGATTATGTATTTATCATTATATTCTTAGCATCGCCACTAATAATGTTATGAATAGAAGGTGTACAGTTACGGCATAAAACATAATATATATTCACTCATTCACCCTTCCCATGAATGTATTTCGAAAAGATGGAAATCATATCTAAACCTTTTTAAATAATGAATGTTGTTGCCTCTATTAATCTCACTCATTAAAAAAAAAAAAAAAAAAAAAAAAATCTAATATAAATAAAATAAAACCTGAAATAGTTTAAATTAATGGTGGGTAAAAAAACAACTGACCTCGACTGAACACCAGAAAAACTGACCAATAACTGACCAGACCGACACTAAAGGTAATATTTCTCAACTCTGGTCCTGTATATTCGTATCACATCTATTTATCACCATCTCGGTTCCATTAGACCTATACTGGAGATCACTTAAGACCCCGGGAAAAAAAAGTGAGAAATTGAGAGTGAAGGTGAACCAGTTTGAACCTTTTGTCGTCTGGATGTACAGTTGGCAGTTTAATTAAGTTCGTTCCATTTCCACCTGTGTAAGTGTGAGCCTACACGATCTCATACACGATCACAGGGTCCTTAAGGGGAGAACCTGTTTGTGGTAAATTGTAGGAGCCACTGATTTCCTCCAGACTATCCCATGAAACTTGCCACCTTGGTGTTACAAACAGTGGATATGTTTCGTGACTTATTCTGGAGGATTCAGTATTTCACAATTCATCATCTGGACTAGAATTTCGCCCTTTAAGTTAACCTTGCCCTAAACATAGTCAACTCGAGACATACAGACAGACAGACGGACACCAGTATACACATGAGTCACTAAGGTCGAACATCTCCTATATAACTACCGAGAGAATCAGCCTTAACGATAAATGTGTGACCCTCGTAACAACAACAACAACAACAACAACAACAACAATAATATGCTTACCGAGGCGTGTTGTTGGTGACGTAATAGAGAGCTAAACAACACACCCTCACTTAGGACTACAATCCCACGAGAAGGTAATACCAAACTCACCTCTATGACACGGGAATACTTATGTCCAATAGAGTTTAGACTGAGTGACGTATTGATGCTTAGCCTGACTGACTGACTGACTGACTGACTAACTAACCCCTCTGACTAACCCCTCTGACTGACTGACTGAACCCTCTGACTGACTAACCTACCCCTCTGACTGACTGACCATTACTCTCTCGTGAACAATACTCTTTTCCTTCCCTGGTTTGTATTGACTGTTGTTGTCCATACAGGTTCGTCACTCAAGGTTCAATACGTTTAAATGCTTCCCACCCAATGAATGAATGAATGAATGGAATAGTTGACCATTATACAATTTACGCATTATAAGCAAATAGTGTAATGTATGGATGACTGAACCACTGAAGGAATAATATAAACGAATACATAAAAATATAAACACAAGGAAATAGATAAATATTAAATTAAAATGATAATGAGTCTATAGTCTGAGAGGATATGAGACGAGATTAACTACAAAATAACATTACTTTAAAGCTCTATATAGACTTTTCATAGGCCTACCTATTTAGAGAATCTGTGTATGAACAAGTACATTTTCTTTCCTGTTCGTGTAGTTGCTCTCATAAATTACCGACCTCTTACGCTCCACAAACTTTAAAATTATCAAAACGTAAAGTCATGGTCTAATGTACTGCAACACCTTCCAATGAGATGGCTTCGAAAAATGATCCGAAACTATAGTTGTTGGTGTGTGCAATTTTGGTTCATAAAATTAACTCAAATAGCTCGCTTTTATTCACCAGGTTGCAGTACATTATACCATGACTTTACCATATAAATCTGTAGCTCAAGACGTTATATTTATTTTTACACACATTTCAGTAAATACATATAAAGTAAATTTTTACACATAACGTACTTAAGACCTTTTCGTATTCAAAGTTTGGGGATGGAAAAGTGAGACAAAACATTTGCTGACTATTGTACTGTTGGCCACAGGAATTCGTACACACATTGTTTTTTTCAAGGGTTAACAACATACGGAAAAAGTCGGACTACGTAACTGCAATACAACATTATTATTAGGGTTGTTGATTTGCAATTCACCGAGTCACCTGGTAGACTCTTCACTGCAGTACTTCCAGAATAATGACCACTGTTTCCATATACCCAGTGCATGTAAGAATTCCTGTGGCCCACCGTACACTAATGGACACAAATTTTGTTTCTTTCGGTCGTTTAACACCTGGATTATAGGTTAATTTTGATCTCAAAGCTGTGACATTATATATGACAGTTTGTAGGTGAGTATATACCATCACTAGATCAACATAATATATTCATATTCTCCGTCACACGTAAAATTACCTCCATACGTTATGTCCACTCCCATCACCAGAGGTCAGTGTAATGTAACCGCCTGTATGGCTGGTGGTGGAATATTCGGTTACCTGTCCTCACACAACATGTCTATCGTGGGAACTATATGGACGACGGGGTTACGCTGCGTGGTCATGTAGGCTGTGTATGGGTCATGAAAAGCAGACAAATACCTGCACAACAACAAACCAAGCGAGTACAATGACCTCTGAGGGCAACGAACACGATTATTTTTATTTTTACAGATACGTACATGAATATACTATAGATAATGATGTTAGAGTTAATGAAAAAGAGGATACGAATTTTATGCCACGCAGCAACTGTACACAACAATGGCATTTCCAGAATCAGTGGTGGTGATGGTGGTGGTGATGGTGATGGTGGTGGTGGTGGTGGTGTTGAGTCGATGGGGACGGGTATCAGTAACAAAGGATTTTTACACCAGCGTGCCCACTAATGGTCCACAGTGAGAGGAAGGCCAGTCCAAGGAAGGGGGGAGGAGGAGCTGTATTATTATAGTGCTTCAGTCAGGGGACGAGGGTATATGAAGGGGCGAGGGGAGGGGTATAGGACTGCCTGCATGGGGTGTTGTAAGGTAAGGGCTGGTCACTCACTCTCTCACTCATTCACTCACTCACTCACTCATTCACTCACTCACTCACTCGCTCATTCACTCACTCACTCACTCACTCGCTCATTCACTCACTCACTCACTCACTCGCTCATTCACTCACTCACTCACTACTGGGCATTGTAAGAGGTCCCCCTGGATTCCCTGTGTAATGAGGTGAGAGGTAGGCAGGTAAGGTAAGGTAAGGTGAGGTGAGGGACAGGTAAGGGCCACTGGACACCTTACAGCCTGTGTCTTGTATCCAGCTATAGGGGGGATCATGGTAGTGTTGAGAGGATTAGGGCTGGACACGTGGGAATCGCTGCCTCCTCCTCTTCACAGACAAACTCCATGGTCGGTCAGCTTACATACAACGTTTCTTCTCTCTTTCGGATCTTCATTGTTGTCATTCGAGTTTCAGACAGTAATGAAATGTTCCCGCTGACTAATGTTCTGGCTTCGTGCCCTCAGTTTGATTATTATTTTCTGACTAATACGACTTAATACCAAATGTTTTAAACACAGATAAGTAAATTTTAGCAACATAAAACTCAATAAATATATTTTTTTATTTCGCCATATGTCGTTTAACCAATCCTCTGAAAGTGTTAAACGCTGCGTCATCCAAACTGACGCAACTCTGCCTCCTGACAAAATAACATTGTGTTATAATGTAGCGTTGTAAACAGGTGTTATTTTGAATAATATAATGTGAAACGTACAAAGATTTAAGTTTATTATCATACTTACCTGTCATGAGCTCTTTGAATATTAGTTGTCACACACGCAAAAATGCATAAGCATACACACAGAAACAGATTTATATGTATGGATTCGTACATGCATACATCACATACAGAAGTATAAGGTCCAACAAAACTCAATAATAAAATTTCTTAATTAATTAAGTTAGAGTTAGAGTAACATTATGTAGTAATCCGATACGGAAAGAGTACCATTGATGATCTATAGAATGTCCATAATGTATTTCTTAACCTTTGGAGACCAGCATATATATACCTGTGACATTTTATATGTTTAGCGTAAGTAAGTGATGTCTCTTTCTAACACAAGCAAACTCACAATAATGGTACTCTTAATTTCAAAATGATTGATATAGCAGCAGAGGCGACTACTATTTCTTTCCTGTGACTATTGTATATTATATATTATCGACAAGGTAAGCAGGCAGGTGTTTGAGTCTAAGCTAATATTTAACCTCAGGACAATAGAGGTACTGTACTTCCCTCACAAGAAAAATAATCTGATGGTAAGCAAATAAAAGTATACATACGAAGATACCAGCCATTTTTGTTTAAAGGTTCCCGCCGGGCAAACAATTATTACATAGAGTTTCGCCGCAAAGTGTTGGAAGTATAAGGAAGCCGAGGTGCCGCTGTCTTTGTGGAGTCACGAGGCCACAGACACACACTCACTCATTTTCACCGATTTGTTCACAGATTATTTTTTCACCCTGTTTACTCTTTCATTTTCCAGGTATTTTCCAGCGAGGTGTGTGTGTGTGTGTATGTAAATATGTGTGTGTACGTGTGTGCATGTATGTACTGTACGTGTGTGTGTGTGTGTGTGCATGTATGTACTGTACGTGTGTGTGTGTGTGTGTGTGTGAGTGTGTGTGTATGTGTGTGCATCATGAATGAAACTGCTTTGTGTGTAACTATCTTTTGTCCAAGGCGTGTGTGTGTGTGTGTGTGTGTGTGTGAGAGAGAGAGAGAGAGAGGGAGGGTGGTGGGGTGGAGGGGGTTTAGGAGTTTGGGTCGAAAAAAATGTGGCATTATCCTCAAAACTTCACACCAACATTTTTAGCCTTGGATTGTGAGGTGTGTAGGCTATTACAACACAATGAAGGTGCTGATGGCGAGTGGGGGTGGGGGGTGGGGGGCGGGGAGAGTGGGAGGGGGTTTTGGGGGAGTGACTGTGGGGGGGGGGGAGGTCAGGGAGGGAGAGTGGGAGGGGGTTGCTTGGGGAGGAAGAGTGGGATGGGGTTGTTTGGGGAGTTAGAGTGAGAGGGGGTGACTGGAGAGAGGGATGGAGAGTGGGAGAGGGAGTGGGTAGGGAGAGGGGGAGAGTGTTGGGGAGGAAGGATGGAGTAGGTTTGGAAGGAAGAGATTGAGGTGACTTTTTATCCTTTTATTTTTTCATTGGTCTTTGTGTCATTGTGCATTTTCTTCTATTTCCTTCTATTTCTCTTCCTTCTTTCCTCACCCTTCTTTCTCATTGTGTACTTTAGTCCCTATTCCTCTCTTTATGAGCTATTCCTCTCTTTGTTGTTCCTTCTCTGTATCTATCTTTCTATCTGTCTATTCATCTATCTGTTTTATCTATGTCCCTCTTCTCTTTCGCTTATCATCCTTTTATATTTCCCTCATTTGTCACTCGCCCAAGATAAAGATAAATATACGATAAAGATAATGCAACGTAAGAACACCCACACCATCACGTAAACAATATCATCTACTATGTCTACAAACTGGAGGCTACTGATTCCTCCATGACACTACGATATAAAACAACAACAACGGCATACGCACCATTACAAACAGTCTTTTCCGTGAGATAATATATTTGTAGGAATCACTATATAGCATCAGTTCTGTCCACATGTCGCCCTTTTACTAAATATTTTCTCTATTCACTACGTCGTCAATTCGTTTGCAGTTTTTCCTTCCCACACGTATGCCAGCTGTTATGCCTAGACTATACTGTGTTTCTTTCTCTTTCAACCTTATAAATGTAAACTCTTTGCTTTACTGTTCACATATATATATAATTTATTTTTCATATTGTATTGGGTTTCTCGTTTTTTTTTTTTTTTCATTCTATTTCGTGTCCCTTATTGTCTTGTCTTTGTTTTCCTTCTGTGTTTGGAACTGTATTGTATATATATGAATAACGGATATTTGAAATTAATGTGACCCTAGATAGTACAGGACTGTTAGTACGAACTCATTATATTGATAAGTAAACATTAGACTGAGAAACGTCCACCACTCTTTACCTCTTATTAGCCTAATGAACAAATAAATATGATCCTAGTAATGCGATCTCGTTGAATCAGATTCTCTCTCTCTCTCTCTCTTTCCTTTATTTTATCTCTGTCTTTCACCTTGTTTTCTGATCTCTCTCTCTCTCTCTCTCTCTCTCTCTCTCTCTCTCTCTCTCTCTCTCTCTCTCCTCTCTCTCTCTCTCTCTCTCTCTCTCACACACACACACACACCACACCAACACCACCAACACCTCGCCTTTCTTCCCCATACCAGTGTAAAGAAGTCTCCCACCAACTTTCTTTCAATCCCCCTTGGAATGTCTTTGAGGGCAGCGCAGGTGATAAAACAGGCTTCCCCAGACACCTCCTACAAGGCACCCACCTATATTCTTCTGAAGGTGGGGGTAATGGGCGACGAGGCAGGCACTATATGTTCGGGTTGGCCCCATCCCACCCCACCCCACTCCCCTACCTCCTTCTTCTCCCCTTCTCTCTCTCCTCTATATACCTCTACCTCCTCCTCCTCCTCCCTCCCTCTCGTTATTAGCCGTGGAATGTGGGTGGGGGTGTATGGGTGAGTAGGTGGGGGTGTAGGGGTTAATGGGGAGGGCGTGGCTGGGTCGTGGGAGAGGGGAAGGATGGGTGTTGTCGTTGAATGGGAAGAGGTGTTATGGAAAGGGAGCTGAGTAGGGAGGGAATGTGGCTATAGCTGTGGAAGTGCTGTAAATGGAGTGGCTGGTTTTTGGTTGTGGTTATGGGTTACGGAAGAGGGGAAGGACTAATGTGAATGGAAGGAGAGTTAAGAGGGTAGGTGATGTAGGATGTAAGAAAAGTGGAGGAATGCGAGTTAGTAGTTTGTATAGAGTTTTAATTAATGGATACGATTGTCTATTATAGAGGAAGGAAAGTCAAGAGTGGTGAGGTGGTCTTGCATACGTTGTTTAGTATTTCGTTCGGAGTATAATTTTTAACATTTCTTAATCTTATTTTTCAGAATACAGAAAAACGGATGCGAGGATCAGTGAAGAAAAAATGAGAGACAATACTAAGTGAGAAACGCCAGCAACTGAAGATCCTCAACTTAGGAAAGACTAAGATACAACAAATACATAAGAAAAGGTAAGGTAAAAGAAGAAGCAGATTTCCCAAAACCAAACCTCATTTTCATGATAATTTTGTATATGTAGAACTTTCCTATAAACTGCCGGAAGTGAAGCTAGACACAGACGACACTGGAAGAAAATGTCGAAACTTGGAAACAAGATAAGGAAATTAAACAAGGAGTAAATACGTGAATAAATATATATATGATAAAAAAAAAAAAGGGGTGGGTGGGTGAAGTGTGAAGTAGAAGTGAAAAAAAAAAAATAGTCAACATCACTGTAACTAAACCCAAGTGTCTGAAACATTAGTATTCATATCAACTTTGAAAATGAACTAAATGACTGGGTTGTAGAGTGAGGAAAATTAATGTGACCCGTCTGTCTACCACAAGAACATACAGTACAGGAATGAAGAGAGAACACAGACAGACAGACACCTTTAGAGGGACCCATGCAGGAAGTCAGGTAAGCTAAAATTAGTATTATCTTTATATTGTTTTTATCGTCATCCTCATCGTCGTTTTGTGGTCACCTTTATCATCATCATCATCATCATCGTCCTGTTATCGTCATTATCGTCTTCATGTTTGCACCATTCTCATAGTCATTATCGTCGTGTTATCGTCATTGTCATTATCATTATTACTTACTATCGTCAACAACAAGAGCAACAACAACAACAACAACAACATCATCATAGTCATTATCATTACCCAAACCATCACCATTATAACCTTCGGCCTCCTCATGGTATTAATTCCTTAAAGATCATGTGATTCCTCCTGATTCCTGATTCCTCCTGATTCCTGATTTCTCCTGATTCCTGATTTCTCCTGATTCCTGATTCCTCCTGATTCCTCCTGACCCTGTGATTCCTCCTGATTCCTGATTCCTCCTGATTGCTGATTCCTCCTGATTCCTCCTGACCCTGTGATTCCTCCTGATTCCTGATTCCTCCTGACTATACTACGAAACAAGCTCCTTCCATATGGGTGGTGTTTCGTGGCAATATAATTATGAAGGACTAATATACCTCTAGTTGTCTTACTACATCACTGGGTCACTTAAAGTAATCTGTCACATATTTACTAACGTGATGACTGAGTGACGAAGGAGGTCCAGTTGTATCATGATGTTGTTGTTGTTGTTGTTGTTGTTGTTTTGTAAGGGTTTGTTGATGGGTAGAAAAAAACAACAAATATTCTGGGAAGGAGAAGATGATGAGAAATGATAGAAGCGGTAATATAAGTTTCAATGTTATAAAATTAGGAAAAGAGGAATATTATCATTATTATCTGTTTTAAGGACAAGGGTATATTTGGCCATTCGAAGCTTCGCCTTATTAGGAAAGAGTAGAAACCCATCTTCCCATTTTCCTGATAATGTTTGTACACGAAGAGGAAGATATGGCGGGCGGAAATAATTTTTTTTTTTTTTTTTTTGTCCTGGTAAAGTTTATTGCCATTATTACTACTACGTTTCAGTAAAATACAAAATACAAAAGAAAAACAAAAAAAGCACATATCATATAGGATTTCTCGTATATTGAGGAACCAAAGTTGAAGTTCTGAGAGTAGAAGCCTGGAAATTGATGGAAGAGATAAACGTTATGACAGACAGACAGACAGACAGACAGACTGACAGCGGGGGGAAGAAAAGAGAATAATGCCTTAGGATTAATTAAACAAGGCTCTGACGTATGGCTTATTGGGTGAAGAAGGGGAGGAAGGAAGGCAATCTGCTAACGACGACCAACAACGGCAAAAATTGATGAAAAGTCGATAAGTATAGGGCCGAGGTGTGTATTTGTGTGAGATAAGGACAGGGGAGGTGGACGAGTGGTTAGTGTTCTGGACTCATACCTTAGAGGTCGGGAGATCGATCCTCTCAGGTGAGGGCCTGAGAATATTTACTCTTCCGATTTGAGTGTCAGGCACTAACTATAAGGCCACCGAACATCGTAAAACACCCTCACTGGTACCATAACAGCTGCAGTATTTGGGAATCACCCTCACTTCCCTCTCTCTGTGGCTGGGTACCAGTTCGGAAGTCGTGACGTGTGTGTGTGTGAGCAGCAGTTGACCTGGGCCACGGTAACGTGCTTCATGAAGCCTATGTCCAGTGTCAGATAATATAAAAAAAATATATCTGGCGTGAGATGCTTCAGTTCAGTCGCTGTTTTGTTTATGTTCTGCTCAGGTTGCTCACCATCTGCTTGTCTCACAGTTTCACCCCAACCCACCACCAGAGGGCCGTGATAAATACACCCCTCATTACTACACCAGAGGGGGAGAGGAGAGAGAGAGAGAGATGTATTTTTTCCCCCTTTTCTAGACCACACCCCCTTATTATTACACCAAAATGAGAGGAGAGGGAGAGATATATATTTTCCCCCATTTTAAGACCGCTTCGCTTAAATCACACCCAATCAGGCCAATCGGTCCCCGTATTCCGCACCTCACCTGTCTGTTTTCCTATAGGGCAGGTGAGTGAAGGTCTGAGCTATCCCCATACACTTAAATCATACCCAATCATACCCAATCATGCCCAATCATGCCCAATCAGTCTGTCAGGTGTTCAATTTTTTTCTTTCTTTTTTATCCCTCCCCCCATAACTAACTTCGATATGACGAGGCTGTGTGTGTGTGTGTGTGTGTCTGGGTGGGTGGGTGTCTGTTTGTTCTGCAGGCCTGGGGTTTTGTGGTTTTGTCGCTTGGTGTGTGTGTGTGTGTGTGTGTGTGTGTGTGTGTGTGTGTGTGTGTGTGTGTGTGTGTAAGATTCAGTTTAGCATCCATTCAATCTCCGGAAATATCTCCAGCGCGTTTTTTTGAACTCCATAATTATTGCCTCGCCCTCACACACACACACACACACACACACACACACACACACACACACACACAAACACACCCTTAAATCATCCCCCAATTTAGGTCTTCTTTTTTTCATCTCTTCCTGTCGTGGCCGTCTGTGTGTGTGTGTGTGTGTGTGTGTGTGTGTGTGTGTGTGTTTGTTTGTTTCCAGGACCAGATGAGATGATGGTATAAAATCTCTCTCCCAGACGCCTCACCTCCCTTAAATCAAACCCTTAATCACCCCAATCAAGTCTTATTCACCTCGGTCCCTGTCACTGTCTTTTGGTCCATCAGGTGACGAAGAAGAAGAAGGAAAGGAAAGATGGTGGCAGGGAGAGAGGGAGGGAAGATGATGGAAGAGAGAGAGGGAAGATGATGGCAGGGAGAGAGGGAAGATGATGGAAGGGAGGGAGGGAAGATGATGGCAGGGAGGGAAGGAGGGAAGGAGGGAGGGTAGATGATGGCAGGGAGGGAAGGTGAGGGAGAGAGAGGGGAAAGATGATGGAAGGGAGTGAAGGAGGGAAGGAGGGAGGGAGGGAAAATGAAAGACAATTGAATGCTACTGTCATCTTCTGTATTCAATTCAATATATATATAAGCTATTTTTCTCGTTTTGTTTCATCTCCTTTACTTTATTTTTTCTTTCTTTGTATGTATGTCTATCTCTTATCTTTCTCTCTATACACATGTTTCCTTATTTCACATATATGTATGGTATATCTCACAACTCTTCTCTTCACATCTTTTCTTATTTTTCACGTTTATCCTCTTTACACATCCCTCCTCCTTATCTCTCCTCTCCTTTTATATTTCATCTTTCCCTCACATCCCTCCTTATCTCTAATCTCCTCTTTTTCTTCCATTTTGTCCTTCCCTCACGTCCTTCCTTATCTCCTATCCTTCTTTTATCTTCTATCCTTTTCAATTCTATCCTTCCCAAACATCCCTCCCTCCTTATCTCCCATCTCCTCTTATCCTGTACTTCTCTCCTCCCTACACATCCTTCCTTATATCCCATCTTTCCTTATCTTCTCTCCTACTCGTCTATCCTTCACACATCCCTCCCTCCTTATCTCCCATCTCCTCCTCTTATCCTGTACTTCTCTCCTCCCTACACATCCTTCTTTATATCCCATCTTTCCTTATCTTCTCTCCTACTCGTCTATCCTTCACACATCCCTCCCTCCTTATCTCCCATCACCCCTTATCTTCCATCTCCCTTGTCCTTCCCTCCTCTCATTACCTCTGCTCACGCCTCCCTTCCCAGATGGTGACATACATACATACAGGAAGGGGGTGTGTGGAGATTGAGGGGGCCAGGGTAACATTGATGACGACTGAGGCCTTGTTTATGTCTATAGATCACTCTCACATTTCTCTTCTTTCTCCTCTTCATCCCATTCTCTTCTTAACTCTTCTCCTCTTCTTTCCTCTTCTGAACTTTCTACTGGGTTTTTTCCCTTTTCTCCTCTTCTCTCCTTTTCTCCTTCTTCCATTTCTTCCCTTTCCTCTTTTTTTTCCTTTTCCTCTTTTTTCATCTTTTAATATTTTTTCTCATCTTCTTAACTCTTTTCCTATTTTCTCATTTTCTCCGCTTTTCATTTTCTTCCATCTTCTATATATATATTTTTTTAAGATCATGTGTATAATCTTAGTATATTCTCTTTTACCGTCATATTACTAAGCCTCTCATCGACCCACACTTTATCATCCACCAGTCCCTTCCTCTCTCCTCTTCTCTGCAACATCCACCAACTTTTCCCCCCTTCCCCCCTTCCCCCCCTCCCCCCCCCTCCCAGAAAGTGCCGGGTGTGAGGCGAGGGTCGTAAAGAAGAGGAAGGAATTGCTGCTATACCTGCAGAAGGGTAGTTAAGAGCTGATGTCATTTTATCCCCATTTGTTTAGATTTACGTCAAGGAAAGGCCATCAAGTGTGTGTGTGTGTGTGTGTGCGTGTGTGTGTGTGTGTGTGTGTGTGTGTGTGTGTGTGTGTGTGTGTGTGTGTGTGTGTGTGTGTGTGTGTGTGTGTATGTATGTGTGTGTGTGTGTGTGTGTGTGTGTATTAGGCCTTCCAGGGTTATCTAAGACTACATAAAGGGAATGTGCAGTGCTGGTAAATCTGGAGCAACTGATTCCTCCACACTATTCCAAGCAACAGGCCACCATTAATTAATATCAATCTGGTTCTGTTTCCTGGCACACTTTGGAAGATTCAAGGCGCTCCAACCTACCAAAAGTATGGGGTAGGTTGGAGCGCCTTGAATCCTCCAAAGTGTGCTAGGAAACAGAACCAAATTGACAACAAAAACTAATGGTGGCCTGTTGTTTGGAATAGAAAACTGGAGATCACCGAGTCCTCCAAACAGTGCCACGAGACACGGCTCATACTGAAGGGGTTTGTTTCGTGGCATAGTCAGGAGAAATCAGAAGCCTTCACCAATTCCCACATAATGCAAGATGACAAGTAGAAATCAAGGTCGGTGGCTGAATATGTTGTTATTTTTGGGAGGTCATTCTGGATTAGTTTGCATCTAAAACTCTAAGGTGTTTATAAGGGAAATGGAATGCTGTTTACTACTATACGTTGTCATTCATTAATTCTATGTTCGTGACCACTGTTTGTTTTGAAAATCATCTTGGTGTGTTCTCTTTATCACCTCGTCAACTTTCTTTAGATGAGGTCAATTATTATTCATTAATGGTGAGGTCCCACTCATTCATGTCAAATCTGAATCTTTATATCTCAAGTGATTTATATTATGTCTACACTTCTCTCCTTCCTCTGTTTTTTATTTGCTATTCTCACTCTAAACATGAAAAGGGAAAAAACGAAAAAGAGGGAATGGAAGGAATTGTAGGAGAACAAAGAAATGGTGGAATACAAGTCATGGAAATAATAATAATAATAATAGTAATAATAATAATAATAATAATAATAATAATGATAATAATAATAATAATAATAATAATAATAATAATAATAATAATAATAATAATAATAATAATAATAATGATAATGATAATGATAATGATAATGATAATAACATTAACAGTAATAATATTATTGGAAATGAAGTCCCGGATTTCAGCAACAATATAGATTTTTATTTTAGATATTATAGACATATTAGGCATTCATGAAATTTTCTTATAGATATTTATTTCCCAAACAAAAAACTAACAAACAAACACTACAGCAGAAGTAAATGCATGACCTGCCAGCCTCGTCGAAGGTAGTATTAAACAAAGGCTTTTGATTCCTCCTGACTATCCCACGAAACAGACTCATTTCAATATAGGTGGTGTTTCGTGGCAATATTTGAAGGACTCGCTAACTTCCAAAATTCTGACTACTACATCACAGAGGGTCACTTAATTTAAGAACAATGACCATAAAGTAACAAAAGAAGAATAGAGAAACTGGAATGTGTGAAGGGTGTTAGAATGAAACTGCTGCTGCAATGTCTGGCAAAGCAACACGTATACCTAGAGGAATAATACAATGAGAATAAATTATGCAAGTGTGTGTGTGTGTGTGTATGTTTGTGTGTGTGTGTGTGTGTGTGTATGTGCATGTGTGTGTGTGTGCAAGCGCTTAGGTCTTGTGCAAATGCATGTGAGAGAATTTATTTTGTATATTTAGATTACTTTATCTAGACATGAATATTATATGCATTTCTGCATGTACTTTATAGATGTGCATGCATATGTGTGTTTCTGTAGCCATTCATCTGTGTATGTATGTGTGTATGCATTTTGCAAGCATAGTGTATATACACCGCTTGCATTCGTATGTGTGTACCTGTGTCAAAGAATGTATATATGTGTAAGAATGTGTATGTGTGACTATCTCCCAAAACTTCAATTAATATGTGTGTTGTGTATAATTTTGTATGAACGTTCTGCGTGTATGTGTGTATGTGTGTGTATACAGTATTATTACAGCAGACAAATATAGCAACAACAACAACATATATACCTGACCCTGGTGGTGGAAGAGAGGGTCGGAAAGAGACAAAGTGTTGTGTATATAGCAGATGCCCTGATTATCCCTCAGTGTCCAACAGGTCCACCATTACCTTATAAAATATTGTCATTAGCTGCCCGCCTGGTTGGTTTATAAAAGGCCTGGCAAGGGTGGGAAGGAAGG
The DNA here is from genome assembly GCA_034508575.1 of Petrolisthes manimaculis. Lineage (NCBI taxonomy): Eukaryota > Metazoa > Arthropoda > Malacostraca > Decapoda > Porcellanidae > Petrolisthes > Petrolisthes manimaculis. The sequence continues at coordinate 36,417 of JAWZYT010002393.1, read as the reverse complement.
GAGGAAGGGGGAGGGAATGTGAAGGAAGAAGAAGTAGAGAGAGAGATGATGTAGGAGGTGTGGTTAAACGTGGTAGAAGATGGAGAATAAGAAGGAGAGGAAGGAAGGAAGGAAATGATAAAGGAGGTGAGGCTAAACGTAGTAGAAAATGAAGAAAAAGGAGCTAAGATGATGGAAGAGGTAAGGTTAAACGTGATAGAAGATGGAGAAGGAGAGAAGATGATGATGGAGAAAGGGAGGTTACTCGATGTAGAAGTATATGAAGAAGAAGAAAGATAGATGATGATGATGGAAGTGAGGTTAATCGGTGTAGATGAAGGAGGGGGTTTAATGAAAATGAGAAAAGGGAGGATGGAGGAGGTGGAGGAGGAGGAGGAGGAGGAGGAGGTGGGTACAATTTAGGAGACTGTAAGATAATTATTCGAATACCTCTCATTTTCCTATTAAGTTTTTATAGGTCAGTAGCGCCATTTATCACATCACTCCAGCAGCTTCTCAACCACAGGCACTCATTCGGTTTTTATTCTTGGACGAAGGATTATTATTTTTAAAACTCGACTACTCAAAAACTCAAGAACAAGGAAATTCTGTTAGCTGCTACATGTCTTTAATATTATTTTCGTTACTATGTATATCGTGTAAAATTTAAGCCATTTAGTTAATTGATTATCTTTATCTGGAATATTTATGTAGTATCTGTATGTCATGACTATTCCGAATATAAAAGATAAGTATTTGGGTTTTAAAGAAATATATATCAGATGACTCGGGTTACATTTTCACCCTTAGTATAATCCCATGTTTGTAGCGTACTGGGGTGGTCTCAATGACGCATGCACACGTTCCTCACACACACACACACACACACACACACACACACACACACACACACACACACACACACACACAGATGCAAACAACCAATCCAACACAAACATTTCTCCCATGTACACCTTCACACGTCCAGCACAGCACACTCCCCTCCTCCATGCACCTGTCACCTTCACAAACCTGCATGTAAAGTCCAGCAGTAGACGAGCTGATTATTTTGGTTAATGTGTTACATCCAATTTGTACAGTCGGCCTCAGGAATTCGTAAACACCACTGTGACATCAAGGGTTCGTAGCAACTAGAACATTTCGTACATTAATTCCCTGACACCAAACTTTTCTAGTAATGTTATTTGGGTAATGTTTGAATTAGTAAGAAGTACCTGCAGTATGTATAAAAAAAATATCCCCTTTAACCAATACTCTGTGTACGAATTGCTGAGGCAGACTGTACACTCGGATACCAAAGTCACAAGCCCACCTGAGTCGAAGCCCGAGATCTGAATCTGGCAGTTTCTGGAAGACAGCCCACTAAACCATCACCATGCAGGCTACACACATCTCAAATCAATGGAAACTTTGGGTGAGCTGTCGTCCAAAAGCAGCCCAATTGAGATCTCATGCTTCGACTCAGGTGGGCTACAGATTATGGTATCCGAGTGTACATTAGAGCACAATGATTCCTCCAAACTGTGCCAAAAAAATATGACCAGATTAACAAAAATAATGGTTTCATGATGACTGGAATAGCTTGGGGGAATCAATTGGTCCAGTTGAACCATCACTGTACTATCCCCTAGAATAAACAATGGCTAAATAAAATAATACAAGTAAAAAACACCTGACTTCAAGAGGCCTGACTCGTGAACAAGTTGGTGTAAATCATTGGTGTGTGAGAGTGTTAATTGATATGTTTATCTGGTCGTGCCTGGGATCATTGTGCTTGCTTGCTTGTTTACACCTGGTTAGTCATGTGTAGTGGCTCTCTGCTTGTTTGGTCATGGCTTGTTTCTCTCTTACTGCTCGTATGCCTGCCTGCCTGCCTGCCTGCCTGCCTATTCATGCGTTATATCTGCTTGTCTGTCTCCTTGCCATGTCTCTCTGCTTGTTCATGCATCGTGTCTGCTTCTCCCTCTACCTTCCTGCTACTTAGGCTACATACTTCCTTGCCTGAACGCTTGCCTCATTATTGAATCAGGTGTTGTATCTTCCCAGTCCATTAAGGGGTAATTCTCTTTTGGTATATTGGAGTGTCTTGATTCCTCCAAAGTATGCCAGGAAACAGGACCAGAGGGGCAAAAATAATGGTGCTCTGTTGCTTGAAATAGTTTTGAGGATTCAGTTGCTCCAGAATTACCAACACAAAACCTCCCCCTTAAAGTGTATGCATGTGCCTGACTTAGTCCTGTGATGCGTGTCTGGTCATACGTTGTGCCAGGCTGATTACTGACCTGCCTGGCCATGTGTAACGCCTGGGAACCTGTCTGTCTGTCTGTCTGTCTGTCTGTCTGTCTGTCTGTCTGTCAACTTTAAATAGCTTGCCTACATACCTACTTACCTGCCTAAATATCTGCCTCTCTACTTACTTGAATATCTAACTTTCTACCTACCTCCTACCTACCCACTTCCTACCTATCAATATACCTACCTACCAGCTCCTTACCAACACACACACACACACACACACACACACACACACACACACACACACACTCACACACACACACTCAAGCACACACACACACACTCAAACACACATTTACACCCTGACTTATGTGGCACTTAAGGGAGTAATAATTCACTTTTGTAACAATGGAGAGCCTTGATTCCTCCAAAGTGTGCCAGGAAACAGGACCAGATGAATGAACAAAAATAATGGTGTTCAGTTGCTTGGAATTAGTTTGGAGGAATCATATGTTTGCTCCAGATTTACCAACACTGCACTTTCCCATTAATAATCGAAGACCGGTTTTTGTGGCGTTTAGTCAGAAGCCCATAATTATCGAGGTGGAGGGAAGGGGAAGGGGGGTGGGGGGATGGGGGGGGGGCAGGTCAAGCGTCGAAGGTCTTGCTCACTATTTATATTTATACTTCTCCCACACCTCCATTCCTCTCCCCTCCTTCCCTTCTCTCCATATTTTCCTCCCATACCTTGCCTCATCTCATCTCCCTTCACCATTCCCTCTCCATTATTTCCTCCCACACCTCCATTCCTCTCCCCTCCTTCCCTTCTCTCCCTATTTTCCTCACATACCTAGCCTCATCTCATCTCCCTTCACCATTCCCTCTCCCTTTCCAACCCTCCCAGACCACCTATATAGTAGGAAATGAGACTATGAAGACACGAGGGTGATTTGCAGACAATGACTAAAGGACGTGTCTCATTCCGCCCTGATCACCCACACACAATGAGGACATCACCTTTATGGCTCATGGATGACGATTGGGGAGAGGAGGAGGAGGAGGGGAAGGAGGAGGGAACTGGGTTTAAAGGAGGGGAGAAAAGGGAGTAAAAGAATATGAAGTTAAGAGGGAATGAGGAGGAAGAGAAAAAAGGGGATTATTGGGAGCATTGGATATGAAGGAGGAGAGAAAACGGAGAAAGGAGTGAATAGAAAGGAATACAAAGGACTTTCAAACAGCAACAGACCTACTGGTCCTTACGAGGTTGCTTGATTTTGCTACTCTATCTAACCTATAAGAGTGAGGGAAAGTATAGCAAAGGAGAAGGCTCCTCCCCACTCACTACTCCCTCCAGCCGAAGCTGGCAGGAAATGAAAAGATACCATGTATAGTATGGAGTGGAAGTTGAGCAAGGAGTGTGTGGTGAAGGGTGTGGAGAGGGATTCGAGTTAGTGGAGGGATGTCAGGATAGGGTAGAGTGAGAGGAAAAATGTGGAGTATGAATTGAAGGGAAAGGAGAGGAGAGAAGAAGAGCGGGGATGGGATAAATGGAATAGAGTGGAATTGAATTTAAAAGAAGGTAGCAACACTCGTGGGGAAGGGTGAAATAAACTGCAGAGGAAATTGTTAAAGAGAAATGAGAGGAGGTAGAATAGAGAAAGGGAAAGAAAATGATTAGTATTAATTTTTAAGAAAGGGGTACGAAGAAGAGGAGGGTGGATGGAGAAGTGGAAGAGGTAATAAGAGGGAATAGTAAATGGGATGGATGGATGGATGAGAAGGGAGAGGGCGAGTGTTAGGAATAATTATTTTAAAAAGTAAGGTTAGTGAAAGGTATGCTTGAGTATTATGTATAGATTCTAAATGTTCTAGAGCTATAGTGAAGCTTAGAACTGGGGATGATGGATGAAATTAGATATGAGGAAAGAGGAAAATGAGGAGAGAAAGAGGAAAATGAGGAGAGAAAGAGGAAAATGAGGAGAGAAAGAGGAAAATGAGGAGAGGAAGAGGAAATTGAGGAGAAGAAGAGGAAAATGAGGAGAGAAAGAGGAAAATGAGGAGAGAAAGAGGAAATTGAGGAGAGAAAGAGGAAAATGAGGAGAGGAAGAGGAAAATGAGGAGAGGAAGAGGAAAATGAGGAGAGGAAGAGGGAAATGAGGAGAGGAAGAGGAAAATAAAGAGAGGAAGAGGAAAATGAGGAGAGAAAGATAGACAGATATACGTATAGACAGTATAAACAGTAGAGTTGTTAGAAAATAAGGTGTGACGGATAGAAGAGGAGAGGGATGAATAAGATGTGACCCTATATATACAAACCCTGGACCCTCCGTGACTGATGGCAGACGATGGATGGGCCAAGATGCAGGTGGGGTTGTGGGTAGAGAGAGAGGGCTACTACAGAAGGATGAGGAGGAGGAGGAGGAGGTGGAGGAAAAGGAGGAGGTGGAGGAGAAGGAGAAGGAGGAAAAGGAGAAAGAGAAGGAGGATGAGGATGAGGAGGAGAATGAGGATGAGATAAGAGAGGACTGGGTTAAGAAGGAGTCAGGGTATATTAGAGAAGGGAGATGGGAGGGAGGAGTCAGTAGGAAGATTTGAGAGAGAGAGAGAGAGAGAGAGAGAGAGAGAGAGAGAGAGAGAGAGAGAGAGAGAGAGAGAGAGAGAGAGAGAGAGAGAGAGAGAGAGAGAGAGAGAGAGAGAGAGAGAGGAAAATACATATATAGTAAGTAAGGAAGTATAGACTTGGGTTCTATGTTATAACAGAGGGTATAAGAAATGAGGAGATGATGATGATGATGTTGATGATGAAGGGGTCAGTAGGAACGAGGAGGAGGTCAAGAGGAGAGAGAATTAGGGGTCAAGAGGAAAGAATAAGGGGTCAAAATGGGTGGATGGTATTGAGGAGGTAAAGAGGAAAGAATAAAGAGTCGAGAGCAAAAAGTAAGAGGTCAAGAGGAAAGAGTAAGGGGTCAAGAAGAGTGGATGGTGTTGAGGAGGTAAAGAGGGGGTCGTGAGGTAAAGAGGGGGTCGTGAGGTAAAGAGGGGGTCGTGAGGGGCTTCAAGATGACCCCCTTTGAGTCCTCAGTGTGGACACGCGTGCTGAAATTGGGGTTAATATGACCTATATACCTTGGGTCGACATGCCTGGGTCAATGGTAGGTGTCAGGCCATGGAGTTAGAGGCCAGAGATGGTGGTAGTGGGGGGGGAAGGAAGGAGACGTGGATGTGTCTGTCTGTTTGTCGCTCTGTCGGTCTACCCAAGGTCTACCTGTTTATCTACGTCTGTGCTTGCATTTCTCTGTGTCATTGTCTCTGTATACCTGTCTGTCTGTATGTATATATAATGTGTGTGTGTATGTGTGTACAAAGTATGATCGCATATTTCTTTCGGTAATTCCATCATAGATTTACCCACATTTGTATATATTCAATATGTATCTTTGTATATAATACCATGAATGAAAATATTCTCATGATCAGTGGAGCATCATATATTGTGTGTGTGTCTTGTCTTTACCTCAGGAGTCACGAGTATCAGTTTCCCGTTGGAATTAATGTATGAGAGACAAACCAACCAACCAACTCACCAAGAACACGAAGGTATAGAAGTGAACACAACGTAAAAAGATTCAAGAGGTTCGGGGGAGAAAGTCAAGTAAAAAATATTACTACACTTGGCTTTGTTCACGTGGAGAGAGAGAGAGAGAGAGAGAGAGAGAGAGAGAGAGAGAGAGAGAGAGAGAGAGAGAGAGAGAGAGAGAGAGAGAGAGAGAGAGAATAAAGGATACACTAGACGAGGATAGGCTCAACCTCTCACCTCTTTCAGAAATCCTATTAAGGAAGTGGCAGTGATGTGAGAGAGGCTCCTACGCGTGAATACTTGTGTGCTTCTCCCTTTACATCTGTCTGTCTACAGTACGCGTTTGTCTGTCTACATGTCTGTCTGTCTGTCTGTTTGTCTGTCTGTCTGTCTGCGTGTGTCGTGCGAGCGAGTGTGCATATCTATCTATCTATCTATCTATCTATCTATCTATGTATATTATATGTATCTGTTTATCATGTCTGCTTTTAAAACCACATAATTAATATTCTTTCTACAGTACTGTGCTTGGAAAAAATGCATTAGCTTTCTTCCTTTTAATATTTCTTTCATCCAGTTTGTATAATTTCATGTCATCTGCTATCTCCCACCTTCACATTTCTCTCGATTCTAGCCATTCTGTTGCGTCTTATTATTTATCTTTTCATTCATTTTTACCTACATTCCCATTTTAGTCTCAGTTTGCTTTACATCTTTTAACCTCCCTTCCTTACCCCTTCACCTTTTTCCCTTCATTCTCCCTTTTTTCTCTCATTACCTCTCCCTTCCTTCTCTCACCACCTCTCCCTTCATTCTCTCACCACCTCTCCCTTCCACCTCTCCCTTCCTTCTCTCATTACCTCTCTCTTCCTTCACCACCTCTCCCTCCCTCGCATTCAATATCTTTTCATTTCTAGACGAGTAATAATTATATCTTTTATCATGTTCCTCTCGGATTGATAAAGGCTCCGGAGTTATTATACTTATAAATAATTACGTTTTATATATAGTAGTTTGCTTTACACCATCTTTCTTTCTCTTAATTAATTACTACATATGCTTAATTTTCCACACAATATAGTATTCCTTCTGGTTACTTTTGACTGGAGGGAATGGTGGGTTGATAGGAGACTTCTGCTTCACTATACTTTCCCCACACACTATAATAATAATAATAATAATAATAATAATAATAATAATAATAATAATAATAATAATAATAATAATAATAATAATAATAATAATAATAATAATAATAATAATAATAATAATAATAATAATAATAATAATAATAATGATACTCTCTTCCCTCACCTCTACTCTCCCACTTCATCTTCCAAGAGACTTGAAGTACCAGGTGTGAGTTGACAGTAAGGTGGTCACGCCCTCTGTCTACTCCTCACTCTCCTCTGTCTACCTCTCACTCTCCTCTATCTACTCCTCACTCACCTCTGTCTACTTCTCACTCTCCTCTATCTACTCCTCACTCACCTCTGTCTACCTCTCACTCTCCTCTCCTCTGGCCTTCCCTCTCCTCTGGCTCTCCTTCTCATCCATCCACCTCTCCTCTGGCTCTCCTTCTCATCCACCTTTTCCTTCCCTCTTATCCACCTTTTCCTTCCCTGGGGGTCGCTTGCTCAGGTACCACCATGGAGGTAGAATGGGTATCACACGCCTCCCCCAACACTCCTCCCCCAACACTCCTCCCCCGGGGACACCAGACCCAGAGGTGGCTAAATCAATCATATGTGGAATAAATCTAAGATATAATAAATAGTAAACAGTAGCTATAAAAAAGAATTTGTATGTGGAATAAACCTAAGATGTAATAAATAGTAAACAGTAGCTATATATAAAGAAATATATATGTGGAATAAACCTAAGATATAATAAAGAGTGAACGGTAGCTATATAAAAAAATATTTATATGAAGAATAATTTTAAGAAGTAATCATTGTACAGTTGCCAAAAAAAATATTGCGACAACTATTGATGGAACTTTAACCCTAGTAATATCCACAACTATTTGTATGGACTATAAGCATGTATATAACAGAAGGAAATATACACATCCTTCCGTAATACATACTTACAATCCCTACAAACAACTATGGACATTAATATATATAATGTTGTATCAATAGTTGTCGCAATACCTCTTTTGGCAACTGTACCTATGCTATGAAAAAAATATCTAATTATATAGAATAAATTTAAGAAGTAATCATTGAAAAAAAGAAAAAGAAAATACCGGTATATAATTATGTAGAATTAATTTAAGAAGTAATTGGCGTTCGGTAGCCAAGAGGTGCGAGTTTTATTATCATTATTCTCTTAGTTTAATTAATTAGTTAAGGTTTTTTGTTATGTAGGAGTTAATTAATTGGTTACCCTTAATTCCTCCTAATGAATTGTGCATCACTTCAATTCACTTTACTTTACACAGCACTATATAATTTTCCTCCCTTCTTACTTTACACAGCACTATATACCAATTTTCCTCCCTCCTTACTTTACACAGCACTATATACCAGTTTTCCTCCTTCCTTACTTTACACAGCACTATATACCAATTTTCCTCCTTCCTTACTTTACACAGCACTATAAACAATTTTCCTCCTTCCTTACTTTACACAGCACTATAAACAATTTTCCTCCTTCCTTACTTTACACAGCACTATATACCAATTTTCCTCCTTCCTTACTTTACACAGCACTATATACAATTTTCCTTCCTCCTTACTTCCCTTCCTTCAACACGTATAAGTAGTAGTAGTCTAGATTAGCCTAGCTTAGTTAAACAGGTAACCTCGTAACGTAAAATGCCACACTTGACCCCCTGTTTCCTTTGTATTCCTTTTTTATTCTCAAGTTAACTCACCTTCCTCTTTATAAAGTGTGTACCGGTATTTCCTTTTCCCCTCCATAGTGTTTCTCTCCTTTCCTCCCTTTTTCTTTCCCTCCATAGTGTTTCTCTCCTTTCTTCCCTTTTTCTTTCCTTCCATAGCGTTTCTCTCCTTTCTCCCCTTTTTCATTCCCTCCGAACTGTTTCTCTTATTTCTCCCTTTTTCATTCCTTCCAAAGTGTTTCTCTCCTTTCTCCCTTCTTCTTATCCTCCGAACTGTTTCTCTTATTTCTCCCTTCTTATTCCCCTCCAAAGTGTTGCTCTCCTTTCTATCCCTTTCCTGTATCCGTATAAAGTGTTGCCAACCGAAAATCAAGAGAGTATTATCTATCATATTCCCTTGATCTCGGTGTTGGTGGTCTGTCTTCTTTTCTCCTTGGTTTCCTTTCCTTTCCTGCTGGTCCTGATGAAAGTGTGTTTGTGTCCCTGGGGAGTGTTGTGTGATGGATGGTCTGGTCCTGTCACTCATCTCTCCAGCCCATCTTCCTACTTTTCCTCCTTGCTCCTCCTTCTCCTCCTCCTCCTCCTTTCTCCTCCTCCTCCTCCTTTCTCCTCCTCCTCCTCCTCCTCCTCCTCCTCCTCCTCCTCCTCCTCTCTATATGGACTGTAATTTATTCATAGCTATAATTTTTCTATATATTTACGAGCCTCTCTGTTCATAAACATTACGAGTACGTTTGCTCTTTATCACATATAAATGCAACCCCACTAAGCTCTGCTAATGAAAAACAAAAACAAAACAAAAAACAATACGAATGGTCGAAGAAGAATCAGAATCAGAAGCTTATTCTCCAATTTACAATTTAAATCTTTACATGTAAATATATTTATAACAACACGAAATATCATCTTCATTAATATCAACTTTACAATACAAAACTATAAATGTAATCGACTACATCTCGGGTATTAAAATCTAGTAATAATAATTGATAATAATTAATCATCAGTTTAAAATTAGTCATAAATAAAATAAAGTAAAAATAAAATAATAAGAAGAGAGAAGGGAAGGAACACCAGGATACGAACTGAAATAGGCTGGTGGGATCTTATCTTTCCGGTCCCACACATCCTTCCTCCTGCCAGTGTCCGGGAGAGGAGGAGGAGATAAGGCAGGCAAGGGTGAAGACAGAAGACCATGCTAATCTATTTTCTTCCCTCTTCTTCCTCCTCCACTTATCAGGACAGGTGAAGAAGAGAGAGAGGAGAGAAAAAGGAAAAAAGAATACTGTATATTTGTACAATAGTCTAACGTTGCGACATATTCAGCAGTGATCTGATTCCTTCTTTTATTTTTCTTTAGACCCACAGAGAGAGAGAGAAAAAAAGATAAACAAGAAAAGTAAACATACGTGGTTTTAATTCGTGTTATCGAAATAATTGAGAAAATCTATTGGAGATTCAACAGTTGTGTCCGGCGAAATCTGCTGTACTTAACTCTCATAAATTTCTCTCAGATTCGATAATGTGTGCTTGAGGGGACATTCTTTTGTTGGTGAATTTGAAGGTCTCTGATTTCTCCAAACTATGCCACGAAACATCTCCCCATTTATTAGTACCATCACGGGTGTCTGTTTTCTGGTATATTTAGGAGAAATCAGTAGCCTACCAAATTTACCAAGAATAGAATCACCCCTTAACTACACGTCCTATAACTTCACGGCACACTGAACCGAGATCTCGAGGATATAAATGAAATGGAGGTGGAAGTATTCTCTTATACCTTCCCCACTTCTTGCTGCTTCTTATCGATGAAAAAGGGGGAGGTAGGGAGGGAGGGAGAAGGAAGTAGGGAGGGAGGGAGAAGGAGGTAGGGAGGTAGGAAGGTAGGGAGAAGGAGGTAGGGAGGTAGGGGCAGGGGTATGGAGAGAGGGAGGGAGTGAGTTAGGGAGGGAGGGAGAGGGTCAAGTGAAGGAGTGTGTCGCTCCCTGAGGAGGTCTGGTAGAGATGGGTTGTGTGCAGGTGTTCTCCCCGGGGAGCCTTGTACACACACACACACAGACACACACGCTCTCTTTTTCATTCTCTATCTCTCTTTCTTTCTCTTTTTCACTCTCTCTCTCTCTCTCACAACACACACACCTGGTAATCACATCACCTGTCCCAGCCTCTCCTCACGTCACTCGTCCATCTCCTCCTCTTCCTTCTCCCATCCTTCTCTTCCTCCTTGTCGTTTCCGCTCCTCCACATGTCACTCTAAATTCGTCCTTCTCTTCTTTCTTATCTCCTCTGTTCCATCGTATGTCACTTTACCTGTTATTGTTTCTCCTGCTTTGGTACTCTATTCTCTATACATCTTTTCTCTTTTTCGTATTATCTTTCCCTCAGTCATTTTTCACTTCGTATCTTCCTATCTTTACCACCTCTTTTTTCATCTTCAATGTTATGCATGATCTTTTTTTCTCAGTCATTTTCCCTTTTCCTATTTTTTATCATCTTTTCCTTCGTTTGTTATTTGGTAACTTTTCTGACACCTCTTGCTTAAAACTCGTAAGGAACTCAAAAGGATCGATAGGCCCACTGTCCTCTGTATTTACTAAGATGTACAAAAATAGTCCATTCCCTCAGCCAGCCACAATAGGACTGAGTTATCTGTGATGTGAATGACAAAACACATCATACGATCTGATGTTTATAGTCGTTCCAACCACAGACTATATAAATTATACTCATGTAGTTATATTGTGGTTGGCCGAGGGAACGAACTATTATACACCGTAATACCGTAGTATCCCAATTAACCTTGTTGTAGCCTATACCAGGATTTATAATGGAATGAATCCTGGCCTATACACCCAAGGCCAAAAGTCGTGTCCGCTGCCACTAAAGGTCATGGTTGGTACAGTATGAGTCCAGTTTTCATTATACTTACATGACTGTGGAACATAAGCCTGTCCAGAGTTCCCACGAGAAACTTGTTCAATTTTTTTTTTTTTTTTTTTAGTTAATAAAAACTCCATAGTCTATAATATACCAGCCATGTGATTACAGTGACCTCTGGTGATAATGGACACGACTTTAGTACTATAGACAAAACTCGTGTCGTTGTCTTATCCAATGATTTAATATAATTTGTGAAGCATAATGAAATCCCAACCATAGTAAGTAACGTTTAGGCTCATCACGTTTAGTCCTCTACCATATTATTTTTACCAGATTTTATTACACGACTTTTGTCTTTGATAGTACTCACTTCACTCTCATACCTCATTAATTTTCTATTCCTCACTTCATTCCCATTCCATACCTCATACCGTAACCGAGTAGTGTGTGTGTGTGTGTGTGTGTGTGTGTGTGTGTGTGTGTGTGTGTGTGTGTGTGTGTGTGTGTGTGTGTGTGTGTGTGTGTGTGTGTGTGTTTGTGTGTGTGTTTTATTTAGTTCTCCATGCTTGTGTCCCGGATGTTTGGGGAATTGTTTTATCGTCATGTGTTGGTATATACTTTTTATAACCATCTGGATAGTAAGGGTGATTACAGGAATTTCTTCGGTTGTAAGGAAATTTATCACACTTATAATGTAGCCATTTAAAACCTATAAAGCAGACTCTGCCTTAAAGATACCAGATATCATTATTTCATTTTTTTTTCAGATATAGTTCAAAGGTACCCTATTGGACCTTCGATTAGTTAATTTACTGATGATTGTTCCAAAGTCACACGTAAACTAATGGTGGTGTATCCCATAGTGTATCCTTGTCCTTAAGGTGTGTGGACTAATATGGACAATAGGATGCTTGCCGTAGTTCCCACCTGCTTGCGTGTTGTTTCTTTACTTCACACTTTTTTTTACCTACTGAAAATGTACCCACTCCCTCATAAAATGTCTTCTTGGCTTATTCGGTCATTTCAATGCAATGAGAGACAGTTTACACCAAAGATTTACATAACTCTTTGGTATATACTCGTCTGTAACTTATTAACACGCCTGCTGCATCTACGGTCGTAATGCTTATATAGACAGGAATAGGTGCATTTTCAACATGTTAGAAGAACGGAGTATATTATTTTCTTCACATATTGTTTTTTTTTTTTTTTTATGGCCAGAGGGTCGACTTCCGAGTTGGGTGTCGTGTTCGTGTTTGTTGTTAGTTTTTATGTTGTTGCCACATCAACCCCTTTATCACACACACACACACACACTCAGATAGATACACACACACACGCAGATAGATAGATACACACATACACAGATAGATACACACACACAGATAGACACACACACACAGATAGACACACACACACACACGCAGATAGATAGATACACACATACACAGATAGATAGACACACACAGATAGACACACACACACACACACACACACAAACACACATACACACATGCAGGAAACCCTTGTGTGTGTGAGTGTGTGTGTGTCTGTTATCACCATACGTGTTCCTTGCTATGTTTTCTTATACCAGCCAGCTTCTGCGTGCTGACAAGTGCACATTAGATGCCTTATCGTGTACCTTCAGCAGGGGTTCGGTGTGTGTGTGTGTGTGTGTGTGTGTGTGTGTAGTTTTTTAAGGGTGCGTGTGAGGGCTGGTGAGAAGCCGTGCGTGTCAGCAATTATTACTAGTTTGCTTTTTTATTTTTGTGTTGAGGAGGGTGTAATGGTGTTCGTACGACGTGCATAGTGGTGGTGATGGTGGTGGTGGTGGTGGTGGCAGGGGTGGTGTGGTGGTAGTGGTGAGGGAGGTAGGGTAGTGGTATTGTGGTGGTGTGGTGTCGTTGTGGTGGTGGTAAGTGTGGTGTTGGTGTAGTGATGGTGGTAAGTGTGGTGTTGGTAAGTGTGGTGGTAGTTTAGTGATAGTGGTAATGGTGGTGTTGGTGTGGTGATGGTGGTGGTGGGAGAGGCTGAATACTCTTGGGAAACACTACCTGCACGCACTCTCTTACGTAAAGGAGTTGTATAAGATTTTGTCTGAGAATTGGGGGCCACACACTCCACCAAGTAGGTCAGCGAAAATGAGGTGATGTTCCTTGACACAGATTGGAAGATTAGAAGGTTGAATGAAGCTGTGTCCTATTTACGGAGGTTGATGGGGAACAAAAAAAAAAAAAAAAAAAAGTGAGGTATATAATCAACTGCGCTCCTACGTTTACCTCAGTGTACTCTATAATTATCGAGAATAGGACGTACTTTTATACACAATTACAGTGCTAGTACAGTCAGACACTGAAATGTTCCCAACATATTTTACCTTCCTGAACTATTATGGTGACTATAGTCAAATGACAAAGCTTACGTATTTTTTTTGTTTTTACCAGTATGAAGGAAATGTATCCAAACTAGATTGTCTAACTCGTATTGCAAAATTTCTGAAGTAGAAATTTAACCAAATTTAGTCCCTAAAAAGTATCTTTAACTCAGTACTTATGTAGCCTATACTATACCGAAAGACAATATAAGGCTTAAATAAACCCTGTGAATAATTATAGTGACATCTGGTGAAAATGGTCACAAGGTATAGAAGGGAGCGTGTGAGAGACGAGTTAAGGAGTACCCAGGTGTTATCCCCACAGGCGACGCCCACGTCCAAACCCTCAATAACGCCCACACACACACGCCCACTACTACGTCCACGCCCGGTAACCAGATCACGGGCGGGACTCACCTGGCCGCCCTCTGCTGCCACAGTCATTATCCATACACGGGAAAGGTTGGCAAGGTTAGGTTACGTTAGGCTGGAAGAAGGTGTGTAGTGGTCGAGGTGAGGTGAGGTGAGAGGAGGTTAAGCTAAGGTTGCTAGGAAGGTTTAGGGGGAGATTCTCGTATTGATAAATTGGAAATCTTATTCTTCTTAACTGTACCAGAAATCAGACGCCATCAGTGGTACGGATAGGGGTTGTGTTTCCTGGTATAGTTTGGAGGAATCAGAGACCTTCCAATTCACCAACAAGAGAATCCCCAACTAAGATTAGGTGTAGTGAAGCTAGATTAGTTTGAAGTTCAGCTTAAGATAGGTTATAAAAAAATAGGTTTAAATAAGGTCTTTGACAAGGCTGAGGTAGCATGCTAACAGGATAAATTATGATTGGAGGGGAAGGTATGAAAGTTAGGTTTGCTCTAGAGAGGCAGTGTTAACTTGTATGTAGATAATGAATGAAATGAAATGAAATTGGAGATAAAAAAAAATGGCTGAGGAAGACGGAGAAGGATGAGGAAAAAGAGAAAAATAATGAGAATGGAGCAAGACCAAGCATGACTAACTAAAGAAATGAAGGAAGAACAGGAAAAAGAGTACCGTAGGAGAAACAGTATCTATAAACAGAGAAGTAGGCTACAGTATAGAAGAACGAACAGTGGCAAAGAGAAAAATAAAAGGGAGAGTATAAACACATAAGAAGCAGCACCATTAATTAATATAAGTAGCAGGAAAAAGTGGATCATAGGAGTGCCAACAACAACAACAACTCGAACAAAAACAACAGCACCAACAAAAACAACAGACCTATTTGTCTTTACGAGGTCGACCATTTGTTGAGACTATCCTATCTGATTAATTAACTATATAGTGTGGTGGTGGGGCAAGGGAGACTCTCTTGTTGGTTAATTCATTGGAGGGTTCATACTGATGCCTCCAAACTAAACCATTAAGTACATGATCTCCTATTTGTAAACATTGAGGTCGTGTGTTTCGTGGTGTACTTTGGATAAAACGTAGCATTCCTGTTGAGCAATAAGAGAGGCTCACTTTAAAGTGCTGTAAAATGGGATGATGATGATGATGATGATTATAATGAAAGGGAGTAAAAGGAGAAGGAGGAGCGAGAGAAAAGACCGAATGAGAGAGGAATAGAAGTAGAATAGTAGTATAGTAGGGAAAAAAAGGAGGAAGATAAAATTAGAATGAGGAGAAGGATCAAGCGAAAGAAGCACACAGAAAACCAACAGAATTATTTAAAGAAACCAGAGTCAGCAGGTGGAAGGGCAGAGGGAGGTGGAGGCCGGGGTAAGTTGATAAGAGGGAACAGAAAGCCAGGAAGCCAACTCAAACCAGTGTGGGATTTGGGGAAGTAAATCGGATAAAGCAGATGACAAGCCGACGTGAGCTGGTCCCTCTTCTCCCTGACCCTGTCCTGTCCTGTCCTGCCCTGCCCATCCCTGATCCTACCTGCCCTGTCCTACCCTGCCCTGATCCTACCTGCCCTGCCCTGTATTGTCTCTCCCTGACCCTACCTGCCCTGCCCTGTATTGTCTCTCCCTGATCCTGCCTTCCCTGCCTCTCCCTGATCCTCCCTACCCTGCATCTCCCTGACCCTACCTGCCCTGCCCTGTATTGTCTCTCCCTGATCCTACCTGTCCTGCCCCTCCCTGACCCTACCTGCCTGCCCTGCCCTGCCCTGCCTGCCCTGCCCTGCCTTCACTTGACTTCTGGGGATGGACTGTATATTTATTAAACTGTCTGGGATTTTAAGATTTAGCTGGGCAGATGTTTGTTAGTGTGTGTGTGTCTGTGTTATGTAGTTGTTTATCTGATCATTTATTTCTTTGTATATTTACATTTTCATTATTCAGTTAATTTTTATTTATATATCTATGAATATAAAATCATTTGTTGTTTTACTTATTTACTTATTTATTGACATGGTATTCTTAAATTTCCCATTAATGTAACTCAAATAATAACTTCCCCATCACTGTCTCTCAAATACTCTCATGTTGTTTCAGAAGTAGCATGGAGTGTATTATAATGACGACTGTGATAGTATTATTTATTTTATCAGAATGTAGAAGAAACTCAGGGTTACAAAGAATGTGATGTGACTTAATATAATTATAGTCTCACTCCATTTTGTGAAGAGATTATAATACCAAAACGTCACTGAAATGATTTTTGTGATAGCATCAGTGGTACCAGGTGGCGTGTTCTTGGATGTCTTTGAACACACACACACACACACACACACACACACACACACACACACACACACACACACACACACACACACACACACACACACACACACACAGAAAGGTCCCAGGGGCAGGCATTCAGATAAGTAGGTAGGTAGGCAGGCTGGCAGACCGATTGGTAAGTAAGTAAGCAGGTAAGTAGGTAGGCAGGTTTGGAGGGGGAGAGAGAGGCAGGTTGATTTGTTGTTGTTGTTGTTGTTGCCATCTGTTTGTTTTGCCACCTCTTCAACCTCTTGTATGATACTGATCCCGGCGGTAGTGGTGGTGGTGATAGTGTTGGTGGTAGTGGTGTAGGTGGTGGCGGTTGGTGTTGGTAGTGGTGATAGTAGTGTTGGTAGTTGGGGCTAATGTTGTTGATGTTGGTAGTAGTGATGCAGGAGGTTGATGATATAGTGTTAATGGTGGTATATAGTGGTGATAATGTATGTGTAGGATAGTCACTGTATAAAAAATAGGCTATATCTCTCCCTTATACCTCTCTTAATTGGTGTATATTATTTGTAGCTTCACTCCTTTTTTCTCTTTCACGTCATATTATTTGTCACTTCACTCCTTTTTTTCTACCTCATGTCTTCTCTCTCCTGCGTGTTTTCCTGACTTCTCTTTATGTATTCCTTACGTCGTTGGTGCGAATGGTAAATAATGTGTTTTATGTTAACCATCTGGGCTTACACACACACACACACACACACACACACACACACACACACACACACACACACACACACACACACCAAGAATTCGTAGGACCAGAGGGAGCCAAGATGCTGCTACTGCTGTTCTCCCCAGGGACCCGCCCCTCCTCAGGCCTCTCATTAGGTTACCACTTAGAATTTCCTGAATGGGTGTGAGGAGTGTGGCTGGAGGCTCATGTTGCCCACCTCCTCCTCCTCCTCCTCCTCCTCCTCCTCCTCTTCCTCCTCCTCCTCCTCCTCCTCCTCCTCCTCCTCCTCCTCCTCCTCCTCCTCCTCCTCCTCCTCCTCCTCCTCTTCCTCTCCCTCCCCATCCCATTTCTCCTCCTTTTCCCTCTCCTCTTCCCCCTTCAACATTTACCCATCATCAATCCCCCTTTCTTCTCCTACTCTTTCGTTTATTTCCCGTTGTCTTCGTCCCTCTTAATAGACCTGGTCCTGTAGCACTGTAGGCTATGTCCTCTTTCTGTCACGTAGTACCTATTTTATTCCCCAAATACACTTCCTTCTTAACCTACGACCCACTCATTTTCTTATGCGTGTTCCCAGTTTGTTTATAGTTTCTCTCTGCACACCTGTTCCATTTCTGTCCTGTACATTCCCCTTTTTATATCTTCACACCCACACACTCTCGTTTCTCACAGCCATATATTTTCTTTACACACGCCCCCCTCTCTTGTCAGCCTCGCCCCCCTTTGCTTGTCTGGGGTGCTTTTATTTTTTGCTTCCCGGCTCCTGCCCACCACACCCTCTCTTGTTCCTTGCCCTCCCCCGCCCATGCCTCCTTTTGTTCTGCAAGCCTATACCTCAGCAGGCAGGCGTCCCCTCCCCTCACTCCCTCACTCACTATTTGTATCCCCTCTCCTTCCTCTCCTCCCTTCGTCTCATTTATCTTCCCTTGCCCTCTCTCCTTCCTACACTTACCCTTTATACACATCAGATCAAACATATCTCCTTACCTACTGACCTCTGCTGCCTCCTTGCACACTGCCCACGCCCACAGCCTGCCTGCCTGCCTGCCGTCACACACATCATATCTACACGCCCACTACCCTGACACATGCTGCCCTCCACTCCTATTAATTCCAGACGTCCACTGCAGGCTCCACGTATAATAGATCATACACACCCACAGCCTCTACAGATATAAACGAACGCATCTATCTCTCTCTCTCTCTCTCACACACACACACATACACACACACACACATCCCCACTGCTTCTATAGGCGAGATGCACGCACACACGCACACACTCACACACGCCCACACTATCCAGCAGGCGACAATGGAGTCGAGACGCCCTGACAGCCCCAGCACGATATCACATACTTTACGGGCATAAACTGTGGCTCCATCATATGACACCATATACGGGTAGCCTTGGTTTGCTGAGGGGTTTGTGTGTGTGTGTGTGTGTGAAAGGGAGGGAGGGGGTCGTTTCAGGTCTGGGTGCTATCGGAGTGCTGTTGATCCATTATCCAAACTATACTAAAAACAACAATTAAACAATTTGGCGTCAGATTTTGCGCCATTTTTACGACTCGAGCATATATATGTTTATTGGGTTCAAGCTTTCGAGGTCAGTGATGGTGTTTCCCTCAGACAACGAATATCATGTGGTGGTGGTGGTTGGACAAACACGTAATATGATCATCAGCCTCTTAACTATTTAAAGACTGAAGGGGTCGTGATTCTGTAGTAGGTGGTGAATTGGAGGCTGTCGAGTCCTCCAAACCGTGCCATATAACAGAATATCTCGGCAAAGATGGTCTGAATTGTACCACAGTTTAGAGGAATCAAAAGTTTCCAATTCCTCGACAGAGCCTGTGACCCCGTAAGTGTTGAGAAAATATATGTAGATTAACCTTGGCGAGGAAGCATGTACATATATTAAGCAGTAGTCAGTGTGATAAATATGTATCGTGTGTATGCAGGTGCATATTAAATATTCATGTAAGCACGATTTGAATAAATAGATTAATATATCAACATACGAAATATATTAACCAAAAGTATATACCAGTATGATGGAGACTGTCCTTGTTGGGGAAATATAAATTGTAAGGTGTGCTTGGATAGTAAATAAATATGTTAATATGTACAGTACATATACTATATATATATCTACCACCAACTTGGTACCTATCATAAAAAAAATAATCACTCGACGAAATATATTTATGACTGACTACATAATTGTTGATACACGAAAGAGAAAATATATGTGCAGTTTTTTGTATACACGAAAGAGAACAAAAATATGTATAGTTTTTTTTTTTATTATTATATTCATCATTACAAGTACAGAATATCATCACCATCACTACCTATATCATCACAGGTAAAGAATATCATCTCAATATCATCATCTCAAGTAAAGAATATCATCACCATCACTGCCTTCATCACCATCATTTTCATCATCATCATCTTTACTATTTTTTCTGATATTTACACACACAACTCTGACCTTGCTCAGTACTTACCAAAAATTGATCTAATCTCACTTTGCTTCATCATTTATATACTAATATTTTTTTTTTATCTCATCTTCCATTAATATTTTTGTCTGTCTGGGTTTCTCCTTCCCACTTATGTAGTTACTGTATATTATTAATGTTTAATACGAAAACGACTCCTAACAAAATATTATATATATACTTTCCTTTTACAAAATAAAATATTATATACAAAACAAAATATCATATACTTCACTTTAAAAAAAATATATATTATATAATTTACTTTTACAAAACAAAATATTATATACTTTACTTTAAAAAACCAAAATATTATATACTTTCCTTTTAAAAAACAAAATATTATATACAAAACAAAATATTATATACTTTACTTTTACGTAATATTAGACTCGATAACTCTTCGAAAAGTCACTTCACCAAGACACGCCACTCAATCAGGCGGTACACATAACCTTACGTAACTTTAAATGACCGGGAGAACGAAGTAGTTAAGATTTGCCAGCAGATGGAGTGCAGTGGTGGGCCCCGGGGGTACATACATACATACATACATACATACATACATACATACATACATACATACATACAGGAGGAGTTAGTTACAAGAAGCATTTCCTGGGAGGGAGTGACTTGTGGCTTCGTCAGAACTTGAACTTAGAATTGAAGTTTTATTTTCCAATGTAAAAAAATCCAGTCATTTTGTGTTGGGTTTTAGGGAGTATATATAGGTGTGGAGGGAAGAGGGTGTGTTCAGGTGGTGTGTGTGTGTGTGTGTGTGTGTGTGTGTGTGTGTGTGTGTGTGTGTGTGTGTGTGTGTGTGTGTGTGTGTGTGTGTGTGTGTGTGTGTGTGTGACGTGCTTCTTTATTTTTTCTTTCGTATAACAATATTCTGAGAGTTTTGTCAAGGGAGAGTGTGATGTGTCTTTGTTTAGTTTTCACACTTATATGTTTAGTCCATCTGCTTCCAAGACCTTATACAAACCGAGAGAGAGAGAGAGAGAGAGAGAGAGAGAGAGAGAGAGAGAGAGAGAGAGAGAGAGAGAGAGAGAGAGAGAGAGAGAGATGATCACCACAAAGCATCTTGACAGTGAGGGACGGGCCGTAACTTTGGCCAGGAAATATTAGAATATAAAAAGTGAGTAAAGAATATTGGTGTTGTGTTGAGTCAGTGTCATGTGAGGGTGCACCTACTGTATGTGTGTATATGTACTGTACGTCTTTTATTTCTTCCTGTGGGTGTGTGTTCTCCCTTTCATCCTTCTCATCCCCTCCGTGCAGTATAATCCTACCCACACTTTTCTTTCCTTCTCAGTTCCTTCCCTTCCCTTCTCATTTTTACTCTCCTTTCCTTCTTTTCCCTTCTCCTTTTTCTTTCATTTCTCTTTCCATCACACCCACACTCTTATTTTCCTTCTCAGTTTCTTCCCTTCCCTTCTCATTTTTACTCTCCTTTCCTTCTCTTCCCTTCTCCTTTTTCTTTCATTTCTCTTTGCATCACACCCACACTCTTATTTTCCTTCTCAGTTTCTTTCCTTCCTTTCTTTCTCCTTTTTCTTCCACTTCTCTTTCCATCACACCATCTCTGTTTATATTCTCTTCCCTTTCTTCACTTTTCCCCTTGCATGCAATTCCCCTTCTCTCTCTCTTCCCCTTCTCTCTCTCTTCCCCTTCTCTCTCTCTTCCCCTTCTCTCTCTCTTCCCCTTCTCTATCTCTTCTCCTTCTCTCTCTCTTCTCCTTCTCTCTCTCTTCCCCTTCTCTCTCTCTTCCCCTTCTCTCTCTCTTCCCCCTTCTCTCTCTCTCCTCCTTCTCTCTCTCTTCTCCTTCTCTCTCTCTCTTCTCCTTCTCTCTCTCTTCTCCTTCTCTCTCTTCCCCTTCTATATCTCTTCCCCTTCTCTCTCTCTTCCCCTTCTCTCTCTCCTTCTTTTGCCCTTCCTCTTTTTCCACTTTTCTTTCCAACTTGCACACCCTCCACACCAGCTTTCCTCTTTTTTTCCTCTTTCATCTCTTTCCTCCTTTGTCTTCTCTTCCCTTCCCTTCCCAACATATCTTTATCGTCCTTGGATTTTCTTCTTTTCGTTTTCTTCTCCAATTGTCTTCCATTTTCCCTGTCCTTGTTGTTGCCATTTCCTTTTCTTTATGTACTTTTCTTCTGTCATTAATTTTCTTAATTTTCTTTTCTCTCTCTCATCTTCTTTTTCCTTTCTAATTTCCTTTTACATTTACTTATTTTATTTTTACTTCCATTATCCCATCTCCTTGTATCTTCACTTCCATTCTCCCCTATCCCTCTCTCCATCTGCTACTCACCCTTCTACACATCTCCTCCTTTCCTTTCTCTACCACTACTTCTCCATTCTCCACCCCTCCTCCTCCTCCTCCTCCTCCTCCTCCTCCTCCTCCTCCTCCTCCTCCTCCTCCTCCTCCTCCTCCTCTCTTCCTTCCCACCGCTATGACAACATTGGCCTCAGGAAATTCTATAATTAGCGAGAATTTGTAAGTTTTGGTCCTGGAGCCTCTTGTGGGGGTGGGGGCGGAGGGGAGGCCTGACGCTGGGCCAATATTTGCTCTACCGGTGATCGCTGGTTGGCCTCGGTCTCTGGCTGGTCTCGGGTCTCTGGTCTCGGTCTCTCTTTGTTTTCCTGGCTGTTCTTTGGTCTATTTCTATCTTTGTTTCTTTTCTGATCTCTGCAGGTTTCGTTTTGGTCTCCTGCTTTGTTTGTTTCCTTCCTGATCTCTTCTGTTCTCGGTCCCTCATTGTTTTCTTTCTGTTTTTTTTTTATGTTTTTTTTCTCTGTTTTCTTCTTAATCTCCGTTTATTTGTCTCATTGTTCCCTTCTTTCCTTGTCTGTATAGTTTGGTCTCACTTATTCCTATTGGCCTGTTCCAGACGATTGTAAACTTTCAGCCAAATGTAGATAAATATCGTTTTGGATAAAGCATTAGTATATAGTTTGTTAAAACGTGTAGGACTATACGTGATAAGAACATAATACCAAGAAGATAAGAAATAATGAGAGAGCGTGATCCTTGGTGGTGGTCCATGTTAGGCAATTTCTCATTTACGTTCTTCTCTTTTTAAGTTCCAACTCATATATACAAAATGATATCTATTTTTTTAGCTGGTGTGTTCAAACGTCACTTCAGGAAATACTTTTATCTTTTAAGCGGTTTGATACGAACTGTACAAACGACAACAAAAGTCTAATTGCATAGATAGTAGTAATAGTGATACTCAAAGTGCATAATTTGTAATAAAATTACTCATATTAATAGTTGTAGTAGCAGTAGTAGTAGTAGTAATAATACTCATAGTTCATAATAATACTCGTAGTAATAGTAGTAGTATAGTAGTAGCACGGTCCATATAGTATACTATATGGACCGTGAGTAGTAGTAGTAGTAGTAGTAAGAGTAATACCGGTACTCAGAGTGCATAAGTAGTATCAGTACCCATGAATTTTTCCCGTCGCAACTATGTGAATTCCACATATCACCATGAGGTAGGAGTGACCACATGACATTTGCTGATGATTGAACTATATACGTCTACTTAAAACCCCTAACGACAAAAATTAGGGACAAGTTGAAGGGCCCCCCTGCCAGGCTGGGCCCCAGTCACCACCAGCCTGTGTCAATAGAACAAAATTAGCCCAGGGAACACAATAAAGCACACGTGTTCCCAGACCTGACCTCACTCGCCTTCCCACAGTCAAAAGAGAACACAGGTCAACTGCCTCTCTGGCCCGCCTTGCACACGTGTGTCGGCTCTGTCAGTCTCAAGGAAGAATGGGGAAGAGTCTGGTACTGTAGCTGGGGGGAATATAAATGGTCAGGCTGGGGATGGTTGGTTTGGAGGAAGGAAGGAAATATGGTCAGGTTGGGGGTTGGGTGAGTTGGAAGGACTGCTTGGCTGGTTGAGGGAGAGTTGAAATGGATAATTGGTTGGGATGGGGAAAGGGTTTGATACAAGGCAATTCATTCTTCCTCAAATCTCCCTGAGGACGTCTTAAAATATAGATATAACTTTAACCTTTGTGTTCTTTTTGCTGTAGGGTGATTAAAGGGAGAAAATGACTGGGAAAAGGTTTGACTGAGGTGAAATTTGACTATAGGAAAAGGTTCTACTTGTGGGAAAGGCATGGCAAGAGAAGTAAGTAGGAAATGACTCAGGGGAAGGGTTATAATCTTGGATGAGAGTGGACGAGAAAGGAAGAAGAACACCTGGGTTTTATTTTCATCTTTAAGGGAAATGGATAATTATATAAGGAATATATATTAGAAGCATTGATATCCTGAATACGGCCTCTGTATTTACATGGAACTAAGGTAACTACAACATTACATAATGCATATATTTTTATGTTTGGACCCTAGAAACAGACTTCATACAAACCGCTACCGAGGCTCAGATTAACACCCTCCCCACACACACACACACAAACACACACGTCATGGCTTCCGAATTATCAACCAGCCACAGAGAAAGAGAGATGTGATTGTAAAATGCATATACTGAGGCTGTCATGGTGTACCAGAGAGGGTGTTTTAATTAAGACTTTTGGTAAACATCAGACACTTTTGATACATTTTTGGTGCCCCTTGATTACTCCAAAAAATACCAAAAATCAGGACTAGATAAACACAAATTATGGTGGCCTGTTGCTTGTAATAGGTTGAATGAATCAGTCACTCCAGATTCACCGACACTGTACTAGGCCTATCACCTTATTGTTAACGCCTGAAACTCGACTTAGAGTGTTAGATGTTGTCAGTCCTTCACCGAGTTATTTCGATTTTACTCTGCCATCTCTGCAAAACAAATAATAACTTCTATATTATTTATTTATGTGAGTTTTAAGGTGAGGCCTTGGGGGAGTCAGCACGTTGAGCAGCAGCAGGTGATTTCCGGGATGCCAACAGATAGTGAAATGTACAGTACATACAGAGCCGTGGGGCTACACAACCTGGGGCCTCACCATGACACGGCTCTTGAATACCAACGTAAATATCCTTGAGGCACACCATGATGCGGTTCTTAACCCTCACACGACGAGGATTTCCTGTGATCCTTCAAATCCTTCGGTGCTGGTACACGTGTGCTATGTAAGACGTTTGTTGTTGTATATATTATAATGGGTGATTGTAAAGGAAGCCATCTTATTCTAAAGGTGGGTTACTGATTCCTCCAAACTATGCCAGGAAACACATCTCTCATTAAAGGAACATCAAAGTCGTCTGTTTCCTGGCATAGTTTGCAGGAATTGTTAACATCAAAGTCGTCTGTTTCCTGGCATAGTTTGAAGGAATTGTTAACATCAAAGTCGTCTGTTTCCTGGCATAGTTTGCAGGAATTGTTAACAGACTTTTCACTTTAACTAACATGAAAATCTTCCCTTAAAGGGGTATTTTCGTGTTCTAAATTAGAGGGCTATTGATTCCTCCAAACTCTGCCAAGATACAAACTACTTTAGTATACGAGTAGGGGAATTGTTTTGTAGCATAGTTTGGAGGATTCAGGGGCTCTCCAATTTGACCACAATAAATAATAAATGTACTCCTTGGAAGTCAGGAATGTTTCGCTGCGACAAGAAAAATCACCAGGTTGGATATAAAGACGAAGACAAAGGTCACCAGACAATGTGTGAGGAGATAACCACACAGTTGTAGATATAGATTTGTACAGGGCTACAGTTTCCTCCAAATTACACCGGGAAACAAACAAGCACCACACTATACAAATATAGGCATCTGTTTTGTGGAGACGTCTGGAGGAAACAGAGCATCCCTTCGATAGATCACAACATATTACAACACCACCTTTCAGAGTTGATTATATAGTTGACCTCAGACAGACAGACAGACAGACAGACAGACAGACAGACAGACAGACAGACAGACCATCAACATACCATGGTCCAAGGTGGAAGCAAATTAGACATAATACACACAACTCGTTAATCGGTGACCCAAAACAGTCTTATTTGGTCCCCTGCTCCTTGTTATCTCGCAGGCATTTCCCTCGTTACAAGTCAAGTGGTGATTGCAGATAACGTGTACTGTGTGTGAGAGGGGAGAGGAGGGGAGGGGGAGGATGTTGTGTTGTTGTTGGCCAATTTGCGTGTCTCCTGATTACTCCCAAACAAAGCAGATCCGTTACTTGATGATACCAAGGTTAGCATTTTATATCTTAACTATACTGAGGTCATCATTGTATATCTTAACTATACTGAGGTTATCATTGTATATCTTGCCTGCCATTGTTTTAGAGTAAGTTTGTTCAATTTACTGATACGATGAGTATGGCCCACTTAATTAGCAGATCCGTTACCTGACTATATACTAAAGGTTATCATTGTATATCTAGCTTGCCATTGTTTTAGAGTAAGTTTGTTCAATATACTGATACGATAACTATGAGCCCCTTAATTATCTTAGCAGTGTGGTGCTATTTTAAATACCTGAACCGGAATTTCCTCTTAAGTTTAATTAAGGGTGTGTGGGATTAGGAGAGTTTCGGGGGGTGCGGGAGTAGGGGGACAGGCTTGGGGGGGTTATGGGTGGGTGTGGGAATAGGGGACAGACTTTTTAACCCCCCACCCCACCCCTAGCCTGTCCCCCTATTCTCGCACCCCCCCCCAACCCTCCCAAGCCTGTCCCCTAATTCCCACACCCCTTTAATGTAGGTTTATGTTTCAACTTAACACCTCGTCATCGAATGTGTCCTATTTTAAGGATGAGCGAAAGTCAAATGTTCTTGAAAGTTTATATATAACTAAAGACCACCATGATGTAGTCGGGAAATTGGAGGTAAGCGAGTCCTTCAAACATTGTCGCGAAACACCACCTACATTAATTAATAAAGAAGTTTGTTTTGTGGCACACTCAGAAGGAATCAGCAGCCACCAGGTCTCATACAACACGAACACAGGGAGTAAGTGCATCTATATTTCAGCTTAACATTTGATCATCGAATGGGAATTAATTTGTCGATGGATGAAAGGCGTCGCTTGCTTCCCTCTCCTCTCATGCAGGTACCCAAGTCCACGTCGTATCCCTTCAACGCAATTATGAAAGGGTGGAAAACAGGTAACATTAAATTCTTCTCCTCTCAGGGGGTAATAATCAATGAGAGGTTCCGTGGTAATTACTGAGGAACGTGCAGGTGTAACTTCTGAAGGTGGTACTAATTTTTTTTTTAGATGTGATTATTTCGGGAGAGTTAATATTATAGGAGTACTTGTTTGGAAGGTAATTTAATTGATAATCTCCAGTTACATTTTATTTTTTAGGTTTCTAAGGATACTCGCATAATATTATCCAAGAAATATTTGTGGTGATAGTGCAAGAGTAAATTTCTGAAGATGGTGATTTGCTAATATTTACAAAACTGTGCAAAGGGAAATAAATATCTGAATATACAGAATATACAGATAGTGCAAGGGTAAATTATAAACATAGTGTTTTGCGAAATTATTCAAGATAGTACAAGGGTAATTTCTGAAGATAATGCAAAGTCGACTCACGCAGGTAAACAATCACAGTGTTGCCAGAAGGAATGGATTATGTATAACCCGAGGACACACCACCACTGCCACCAGTCCCCTGTCGCTCGATACGATACAATACGATGGCATATAATCAGGGTCACATCTTAACGAGGCTGCAAAGTGGAGGTTATCAAGTGACAGCCCCTAGAGGCATAGGTGGGTGTGTGTGTGTGTGTGTGTGTGTGTGTGTGTGTGTGTGTGTGTGTGTGTGTGTGTGTGTGTGTGTGTGTAAGAGGAAGAGATACTGATAAAAGAGTGTTATCGAAAGAGTGAGGGTGCGAGTGTGTGACAGCATTAATGTGAAAGAAAGAAATATAGTGTGAGAGAAACTGACACATTGCGAGTGTCATTGTGTGTGTGTGCAAGCATTAATTTTATGCCATCGTGCATGTAATGTATGCACGCTTTTATTTATGCATCTATTATGTATGTGCTAAAAGTCTAATCGTACACCTGCTGGATGTAATGGAATCTCTTGGCTGTATCCTGTAATTTGCTGGCAACGAATTAGCATAATGGGTTGTCGCCTTCCTGTAACCGAGGAGAGAAACGCCAAGAACTTTAATGAATTCCCCGTGACCCCGCCTGGCGAAGTTGTTGTTGGTTAATTGGGATTTTTATTAGCGGGGGTCGGAGAGTTTTATGACTTGGATATTTAGTTAATGCTCTTGATTTTTTAGCTTGATTGTAGATAGTTGTTATAGTTGGTTAGTCATTATAACCGGTATAGTTATAATTGGTTATTCGAGTAGGTTGATATGTTGTTTGGTTGCAAAGATTTCATAGGATGTTTGGTAGGTATAAACGAGTGTGTGTAAGAGTGAATGAGTTAGAGAGTAAGTATATGAAAAAGTGAATAAGTGATCAAGGAAAAAAATAAATTAATAAATTATTGAGTGATTGGGTGAGTAAACAAATGTGAGGGGCAAGTGAAGGAGAGTATGAGTATATGAGTGAGTGAAGTGTTCAAGGAAAAAGATATATTAACATATGATTGAGTGAGTGATGAGTGAGTGAGTGAAGATTGGCCCGTCTACCCCACACCAGTTTTACCTTCCCTACCCTACCACCATTTATTGGCCTCAACCCTTTCTTTTCCTTCCCATCTTGACCTGACTTCTGACCTCTGGCACACGTGTTCTGGAGGCCACACGGGCCGGGTCATAATCGCTGGGCACAAAAGCTGGCCAAACAAAACGATGAATGGGGATGAAGGATAAAAAGGTGAAAAGGACGAATATAATTATATGGCATCAACATAGGAGGCAGACACACATTTTTCCTTCGTCCATTGTTCAGGCTGAAGCTTCGTCCGTCATGAAAGTCTATACCTTCAGAGGTTTAGACAAAGATACATGTGAAACCGAACGAAATATATTTGACCCTAAAACGAAGGTTGTAGGATGTAGGACGACGGAAATCTGCTATAGTGGGATTGATCCGTAAAGAGAGGACGGGGCGCGCTGACCCCCTCCTGGATAAAGAGGTTATTAGCCAGGTGGGAGGGAAGGAAGGAAGGAAGGTGACTTTTTTTTGCCTCTCAGCTGGGTAAGGAGTGGAGAGGGAGCGGGAAGAAGAGAGGAGGGGAGAGGGATGAAGGGGGCTTAGGGCGATGAGAGAGACGAGAAGGAAAGAAGGAAAATAAAAAATGAAATAGGGAAAGGTGAGGAAGTAAGGAAAAAGGAGATTAAAGAAGGAATATACGAGTATTTAGTATAGGAAGTATTTTTCTGTACACTTTAACCTATATGAGTTTTCTACGTTAAAGATGGCATATGTGAGTCAACCAAATTACTATGGTTAAATTAGTATTCCTAATTTATTGCTGCATGGGTTTGCTGAAATTTCCTAGGTCTTGTTTATGTTCTACGTGCTGTGTTCCATCCCAGTGTTGCCTCCTCCCTCCACCTTACCTGTACTTCTCCACCTCAACTGTTTTCCTCCACCACACTGCTCTCCTCCTCCACCCCAACAAACCCCATCCACCACACTGCTCTTCCCCTCCACCCCAACAACCCCCTCCACCACACTGCTTTCCCCCCTCCACCACAACTACTAACCCCTTCCACCAAAATTGTCCCCCTCTCCACCCAATCTGTTCCTCTCTTTCACACTTCCTTATTGTGACGATGGATGGAGGGGGGATTGGGAGGTGAGTGCAAATGAAGGTTGTCAGGGAGGAAGGCAAGAAGAGCTATAGGGGGCATCAAATAGGAGAGGTGTGAGGCCGGAAACATAAGCTAGCCCCTTTCCTCACCGTCATTGTGTCTGGCATTAGCGGGGCAGGCATAGGCTTGTCGACTGATGGTGTGCAGGTGTGAGGTGGGGAGTTCAGGTGTGAGGAGGGAGTGCAGGTGTGCCGTGACGGAAGGTAGGATATAGGGAAAGAGGAAAAGGTTTGGTTGGGTGCCGGGAAGTTGGCCAGGCTGGTGGTGGTGAAGGTGGTGGTGGTGCTTAGTGTAAGGCTTCTGTCGCTGCAACCAGATCCTTTCGCTAATGAGGTCTTACTAAGTTTTCTCCCCAGTTAGATATAGTATCTGGTGATTATTTATATTAAGAAAGATTTGAAGTGTTGGCTTAATTATAATTATACAGTTGCTTTTCGAATATAAAATTCATAATATTTACACTCGCAACAATATTACGTAATTGCACGAGGCTGTGAAATGGTTATTAATTTACTGATAGAGTATAATGGCATATTGCATTATTGTAATTACTGAACTACAATTTTTTTTATAATAAATATATTTCGTGTTAAGGGTAGACTACTAAACACAATAATATAGTGATCATGCTTTACGACGCATTAAAATCTCACCTGGTGGTTCTTCCTCGACTTGGCATTCACTTGATTAAATATTAGCATTATGGCTGTGTTAACATTTGTCCAAGTGTGTGTGTGTGTGTGTGTGTGTGTGTCTGTGTGTGTGTGTGTCTGTGTCTGTGTGTGTGTGTGTGTGTGTGTGTGTAGTGTGTGTGTGTGTGTGTGTGTGTGTGTGTGTGTGTGTGTAGTGTGTGTGTGTGTGTGTGTGTGTGTGTGTGTGTGTGTGTGTGTGTGTGTGTGTACCAACCTAACTGTCTGTGTGTTGTGACAGGTGGCCCTATATACCATCTCCTGCCCGATCCAGCCTCACTCAGACTCAGTCCCGTACTAAACAATCATTACTCTCTTGGTAAGCTTTTATTGCCAACATTTCTTTTCTCGTCACATTATAACATCACATTCCCTACAGGTCTCGTCACATTTATTCATCATACTTTCGCTTATATTATTTTCTACCCTAAAAACATACTTGCTCTAGCTTTTTTATTCATAGTAATCATAACTTTAAAATAGTCACTTCGAAGTTCCTGACAAAAAAAGGCCTAAAACCAAATACCCAAATTTGACAATATTAATTCATATGGATAGAGGAAGTGATATACAGTATAAAGTTTACCTTGTGTGTGTGTGTGTGTGTGTGTGTGTGTGTGTGTGTGTATATATATATATATATACGTATATGTATATTTTAGGCCTCGTTACTTTTTTATTGTCTCTTTTTTTGTTTGTTTTTACTTGACATAATCTGCTGGGGTCTAGATGATGATGATTTTTTTTTTGTCTCTGCTGGGCCGTTTTGTCTGATCACATCACGTCTGATCTCATTGTCCCGGAAAATTAAATTGGGATGAAATTATATGGGACATTTTTTTTTTTGTTCGTGGGTGTTGATTTTTTTTTTTTTTTTTTTTTTTTTTTTTTTTTTGCATGGTTAACTTGATAGGTTTTTTTTATTGCGTGTTTTTTATTCTTTTGATTTTTTTCACGTTGTTGGATGCTGTTGTTGGATGTTGACCTACAGTATGTACGTTTATCATTCTTATTATTTTCTGTATGTTTTAGAAAGATTTATTGCTGTTCGTTCAGTAAGAGTGAGTTTATATATATATTTTTGACTGGGTTTGATGTAAGATTACCGTCTCTCTCTCTCTCTCTCTCTCTCTCTCTCTCTCTCTCTCTCTCTCTCTCTCTCTCTCTCTCTCTCTCTCTCTCTCTCTCTCTCTCTCTCTCTCTCTCTCTCTCTCTCTCTCTCTCTCTCTCTCTCTCTCTCTGTATATATCTCCTTGCATGTATGTATTTATGTCTATATGTGTATATGTATGTATCCATGTGTATGTATGTATGTGAACATATTTTTTTTATCCTCGCATTGACAACATCACTGGCTGACTGTCTCACTCCTAACTAACTACATTCCCTCTTTGCAATCTCCCTGACTTGTTGGTTAGTTGGTTGGTACTCCATTTATAAAAACCTCCTCCTTCTTTTATTATTATTATTATTATTATTATCATCATCTTCTCTGACTGCTGGTATTGGTCACCACTCTCCCTCACACACACACACACACACACACACACACACACACACACACACACACACATACACACACACACAAGTCCTCTAATTTCTACATTCCTTTCTCCTTATCGGGTGACTTTCGACCCCTGATGTCCTACGTGTGTTGTGTGTGTGTGTGTGTGTGTGTGTTGTGTGTGTGTGTGTGTGTGTGTGTGTGTGTGTTGTGTGTGTGTGTGTGTGTGTGTGTGTGTGTGGGTGTGTGTGTGTGTTGTGTGTGTGTGTGTGTGTGTGTGTTGTGTGTGTGTGTGTGTGTGTGTGTGTTGTGTGTGTGTGTGTGTGTGTGTGTTGTGTGTGTGTGTGTGTGTGTGTGTTTGTGTGTGTGTGTGTGTGTGTGTGGGTGTGGGTGTGGGTGTGTGTGTGTGGTGGGTTTTCTCGCTCTCTCCACGCGCACGTAACAAACACGCACACACACGTACACGTATACTTAACACATACACACATACACAGAGAGACTAAGATAGACAGATACTTACACACAAACACACAACAATAAAAACATATATAACTAATACGCACACACACATATTTAACACACACACACACACACATATTTAACACACACACACACAGGAACACACACAG
The DNA here is from genome assembly GCA_034508575.1 of Petrolisthes manimaculis. Taxonomy (NCBI): domain Eukaryota; kingdom Metazoa; phylum Arthropoda; class Malacostraca; order Decapoda; family Porcellanidae; genus Petrolisthes; species Petrolisthes manimaculis. Next base: position 4,068 of record JAWZYT010002393.1, on the reverse strand, counting down.
TACACACACAGACTCAGATACACATACACAAGCACACAAACACACAACAATAAAAAACACACACACACAATTGCCAGGGTTTGAGCAAGTAGCAGTCCCGCCTCAGGAACCCCACACTCCTACCTGCCACTCTCTCCTGCCACACTCCTACCTGCCACTCTCTCCTGCCACTCTCTCCTGCCACTCTCTCTTGCCATTATCTCCTGCCACTCTCTTCTGCCACACTCCTACCTGCCACTCTCTCCTGCCATTCTCTCCTGCCACTCTCTCCTGCCATCTGCCCAAACTCAGCAGAAATGGCACGAAAAAAAAAACTGAATAAAAATTGAGTGAGATGAACTTATTTATACATCTGGGAGATTTCCTCTTAATACACTGTTGATTATAAATGGAGTATATGAATCTTGAAGTGATCTCATAATACTCGGAAATTATCTCTTACTATACGAGTGATAGATACAGACTTATTATTCTCACTTGAAATCGATAGAGAATTTAGGGTAACGAGCCTTCCTTAGTTGTTTGTGTACTGTATATACATAACTATGCTCAGATCAGCCTCCAGGAACCAGTTTTGTGCGTAGATGGAAGGAAGGAGGTGACGCTGGCATAAGTTAATAATAATAATGAGGGACTTTTGTAGTAGGGGTGGGCAGCTTGGGGTTGGGTTGGGTTTGGGTTTGGGTTCATGAGCCACCACCACCAACAACAACAACAATACCACCACCACCACGTTATCTTGTTTTTTTTATTTATTTTTTTATTTTATTTTATTTTTACTCTGCATGGGCTCTTTGTTTGTTTGTTTGTTTGTTTGTTTGTTTGTTTGTACCCCTAGATGTAAAAAAAACATACACAAGCACACTCACGCATACTAGTTCAAACGTCAAGACACTCAATAATACAGGCAGAAAACCCACACTCACAATCACATACAAACAAACAAACACACCCTAATGCTTACTGAAAATTATGCTTATTTTCTCTGTTCCTTCTGAGTTTTTTTTTTTTTCTTAGAGGACCAGATGGCAGCGTCTGTTACACTTAATGCTAAACTATTCATAAGGCATCCTGGTTGAGGGGGTAATACACTTTTTGATAACATTAGAGAGCACCTTGATTCCTCCAAAGTATGTCAGGAAACAAACAGGATCAGATGAACAAAAACAATGGTGTCCTGTTGCTTGGAAAGGTTTGGAGGAATTGGTTGTTCCAGATTTACCAGCACTGCATGTACAGTATACCTCCTCCTCCTCCTCCTCCTCCTCCTCCTCCTCCTCCTCCTCCTCCTCCTCCTCCTCCTCCTCCTTAAGTATTCATAATGTGATAAATAGTCTCGTCAGGTTCCATTAATAAAGCAAGACAGGACAGGAACGAAAGTCATCTGGAAGTACAGTGTTGCACCTGCATATCTCTCTCTCTCTCTTCTCTCTCTCTCTCTCTCTCTCTCTCTCTCTCTCTCTCTCTCTCTCTCTCTCTCTCTCTCTCTCTCTCTCTCTCTCTCTCTCTCTATCTCTATCTCTATCTCTATCTCTATCTCTATCTCTCTCTCTCTCTCTCTCTCTCTCTCTCTCTCTCTCTCTCTCTCTCTCTCTCTCTCTCTCTCTCTCTCTCTCTCTCTCTCTCTCTTTCTCTCTCTCTGGCTGAACGGACCTTAGTTACTGAGATGATCAAACGAGCTTCATATAATTTCGCCACGGTTCAAACACGTATGTTGATAAGCACTTGGTTGCAGGTCTTATCTTTAACCTTAGAATAAGATAAAGGTCATATATATGTCTAGTAAACCTGGGGACAGGGATGTAATGAAAGATAACTAGCTTACAAAACAAATGCTACTGAATCCTCCAACCAGGGCCAATATACAGACTACCTCAGTGTTTTCGTAAGGAATTTGTTTTGTTGAGACACAGGTGGAATTCCCCGACATTATATACAGTCGTTTTTATATAGTCTCCTCCAGGTGTTCGGGAAATGCTTCGAAACTCTCCCAAAATCCTCTGCCGGTTATTACGGTCCTCTGTGTTTTGTATCTCCTAATTTGACTAAAAAGCGAACTCGGGTACAAAACATGCATCCGGATACCTAGCGGAGGAATAATGAGGAGCCACAAGTCACACTTGAAGACGACTGCTGGAAAACGACTGTTAAACGCCTTATAAAGTTAATAAGATTGGGACCACGACAGCAAAACGACTAAAATAACACACACACAAAAAACAGGATAAATTACTTTTAAATGTCTCAAAATAAGACTGTGTAAATGACTTCTGTATCCCTCACAATAAGACTTAATACACGACTGCTAAATAGTTCAAAATAAGACTAAGTACACGACTGCTAAGTGGCTCAAAACGAGATTGAGACTATACGACTGGTAAAGCAGATTAGAATCAGACTGCTATAAGAGGCTCAGAATAAGGCTGTATCAGACTAAAAGACCGGGTGGGTCCATGGAATGCCTAAGCTCCTCAGACCTGCGTGTGTCTAGTGCCTGAGGTGTGACAGTGCCCAGTGCCGAGGGTGGGAGGGAGTTAGACCGGATGCAGGGGTCAGTTTTTATCTTCTAGTACCCCCGTGCCCCCGCCCCCCAACCCCATACCCTACACCCTGTTTTTTGTTTGTGCCTCTGGTTCTACTCTTGCCCTTGCCCGTGGTCTTGCCCCTAAGCCTGCCCAAATTCTTCTGCCTAAATTTTACCCTTGTTATATCTCTACTCCCAACCCCACCCCTTAAATTTCTTATATCTGTCTCTACACCTACATAACTTCTACACCTACCTATACTTCAGTTCTTGCCTTACCACATTCCTTTACGTCTTCCCTTACTCTCCTTACCACCACCCTAAATTATCCCTATTCATATCCTAATACTCCTGCCGCTACCCTAAAAATTCCCAACCACTATCCTCACCCCTACTCTCAACTCAACCTTACTTATCCCTTTTTCTAACTATTAACTTTTATTCTACTTTTATTCTATCCATCCCCCTTCTCTCCAACTGAATACCCAACCCCCATCAGACCTCTACCCTCCACCCACTCCAACCCTCACTCATGTCTCCAATCCAACCCACACTTCAACCTCCACCCCCTCAGCCCCACTTAAAACCCCACTCACACCTCCACTCACACCCCGATCCAACCCTCACCAATGTCTCCAACCAAACCCCCACCTCAACCCACTCCCTCACCTAAACCCTCACTCCCACCCCCCACCCCCACCTAAACCCATACTCCCAACCCCACCTAAACCCATACTCCCATCCCCCACCTAATCCCCCACTCCAACCCTCACTCCCAACCCCACCTAATCCCCCACTCCAACCCTCACCCATGTCCACCCGCCCCTGTTTTTGCCTCGACTCTATTTATGCATAACTTTTTTTTCCATCAGGTAGCGAGTGATTGGGGCGGGCTAGTCTCATGGAGGGGATGGGAGGGGAGGGGAGGATAGGAAGAGGCTAGGCTGATAAGGGATGAAGGGCGTGGAACTGGTATAGGGATAGTAGAGAGAGGAGGGAATGGGTGGTGCTTACTTACTACTGTTGGGGATAGACTGCGAAGGAAAATAGACTGGAGATAAAGGGATGAAGGAGAGGCTGTGAGGGTATTATATATATAGGTAGGTAGAGGTGAGGATGAGCTATATAGCTGAGTGGGTTTAGATGGGGATAGGTATTGATGCAGATTTGATGTGTAGGAAAGTTGGGTGGAGAAAGAAGGATGAAGGAAAGAGGGAGGTGTAGAGAGGTAAGGATGATGAAGGAAAGAGGTGTAGAGAGGTAAGGATGATGAAGGAAAGAGGTGTTGAGAGGTAAGGATGATGAAGGAAAGAGATGTAGAGAGGTAAGGATGATGAAGAAAAAAAAAAGGTGTAGAGAGGTAAGGATGATGAAGAAAAAAGAGAGGTGTAGAGACGTAAGGATGCTGAAGGAAAGAGGTGTAGTGAGTGAATGTGTGGTGTGATATTGTGGTTGGTTTGTTGTGGTGTGATGTGGTGTGGTATTTTGTAGCTGTGGTGTGCGTTGTATAGTGTGATGTGGTGTATTGATGATGATGGTGATGG
>JAWZYT010002392.1:192500-199221 GCA_034508575.1 Petrolisthes manimaculis | reverse complement strand
GTCCAGTGTCGGTACATACACACACACACACACATATATACCTACAAGTCCTGTATCCTGTATGACGAGTCTGAGAGTATTCAATCCCGATGGGTAAGAGATATAATTAGAGAGAGCCTGTAGGGTCATTAACTCACTCTCCCGCCACTAATTGACGTTTCTAAACTCCCTCGTCAAATGTCAGTCAGTCAAGAGAGAGAGGGAGGGAGAGGGAGGAAGAGAGGGGGGGGGAGAGAGAGGAGGAAGAGAGAGGGGGGGGGAGAGAGAGGGAGGGAGGAAGAGAGAGGGAGGATGCAATGAGATATAAGTTTCTGTTTGCTTGTGTATGTTTAGTTTGTTCTTGTACTGTATATGTTTGCTTCGGTGTGTGTGTTTGTGTGTGTGTGTGTGTGTGCGTGTGAGCGCGCGCGTGTGTATAATAAAATCTTTGAAACCCATTAAAAATTGAGGAAAATGCTTTAGACGAAATGTTTATTACTTCCACAAGAGATTACACCTTCAGCCACTCCCTCAGGTGTCTGGGGTAAGAAAAGTTTAAGATATTGACGAGTTTTACACACACACACACACACACACACACACACACACGCACACACACACACACACACACACACACACACACACACACACACACACACACACACACACACACACACACACACATGTCACCTAAAACTCCACCATACACAACCACCACCACCACCACCACGTGTCACAATTCCACACTCGACCACAAATTGCAAAGTGATCTCCTCCACTCACCAGGAAACACAACCACACCAGCCACACTTCCCAACTCAACACCTTTTAAAAGTGCTACAATCATGTCGAGTCGGCAATATTGGAGGAGGCTGGCTACGTATCTCTCCAGAGGCTACCTATACGTATCTCTCCAGAAGCTACCTATACGTATCTCTCCAAATTGTGACGGGAAACAAAGAGAACACCTCAGTAAACATCATTCTGTTCCCTGGTGTAGTTTTATAAGGGAATCAATAGTCCTACAAGTTGAAGACATTTTGACCTCCACTTTGAGCATACAAGACAAACCTTTCTCCACACACACACACACACACACACACACACACACACCCATGCGGCTCTCTCCTCCTCAGCCCGCAGCCCCGATCATCTCACCCACTCATAATTACCACTAATAGCGTTCCTCATCGGTAATTACCTAACTGCTTTAATTAAATCCACCTTCAAGGCTACGTCCTGGGGAGTTAGAGATTATTATCAGCTGTGATGAAGGAGGTATATAGGTCCACTTTTTCTTACCAAGTGCATAGACTTCTCAACATCGATTTATAATGTAATATTTTATTTCCTCTGCTGCCTTCCCCATCTCCCAGTCTCTCTCTCTTTCTGCCTGTGTGAATGTGTGTATTAGGAGTAGTATTGGAAGTAAATTACTCTCTCTCTCTCTCTCTCTCTCTCTCTCTCTCTCTCTCTCTCTCTCTCTCTCTCTCTCTCTCTCTCTCTCTCTCTCTCTCTCTCTCTCTCTCTCTCTCTCTCTCTCTCTCTCTCTCTCTCTCTCTCTCTCTCTCTCTCTCTCTCTCTCTCTCTCTCTCTCTCTCTCTCTCTCTCTCTCTCTCTCTCTCTCTCTCTCTCTCTCTCTCTCTCTCTCTCTCTCTCTCTCATGTGTGTGTGTGTGAATGATAAATAGATCAACATAGAACTGTGTGTACTGTATATACTTGCAGATAGCCACAGGATATTCATGTTAAAATCAGAGATGAGAATAGAGCTGTTTCTAATGTTGTGTGTGTGTGTGTGTGTGTGTGTGTGTGTGTGTGTGTGGTGTGGTGTGTGTGTGTGTGTGTGTGTGTGTGTGTGTGTGTGTGTGTGTGTGTGTGTGTGTGTGTGTGTGGTATCTGAGCTGGGTACATGTGTCGTCATTTATTTACCCTTGGGTGTTGAACAGAGTGAATCAGTTCTTTAATGCATCACAGTATATTATTAAACCTTAACACATGCAATTCTTATCTTACTTTAAATATGACTCTACTTGGATGAGATACAGAGAGATTGTATATATGTTCGTTCTGATCACTTACAAGGGCATCATATTGTGCTACATTACTATCTACTAAGAATAAGATACAACTATAAAGCTTATATCCACATGACTTATATGGAGGAGAAAATATATATATGAAAAAAATGCAATTCAGTTAAGACATAATTATGTAAAGTGTGTGTGTGTGTTTGTGTGTGTGTGTGTGTGTGTGTGTAGGAAAGTATTCGTATGTACAGTATTTCAATGTGTGTGTGTGTGTGTGTGTGTGTGTGTGTGTGTGTGTGTGTGTGTGTGTGTGTGTGTGTGTGTGTGTGTGTGTGTGTGTGTGTGTGTGTGTGTGTGTGTGTGTATGTGTGTGCAAAGGAGAGATAGATGGACCCCCTACCCTAATTACTCCGAGAAACATGCCCATTATTTTCTCTCCTCATAACATTGGGACACCCTAGCATTGTGGACATAATTTACCAGCACCCACCATGACCACCCCGGGCCATATACCATAATATACCCTACCCTGCGTGCCCACTATACCCTATACCCCGTTCTGCTTCACTGCAACGATGGTTGGTTGGTTGGTTGGTACGGTAAAAATAAAATACACAGTTGGCGAGTTGAGCTGTCTATCTGTCTGTCTAACTGTTTATTCTTATGTATATACTCTTGTGTCTTGTCTACACACACACACACACACACACACACACATACATACATACGAATAATTTCCTATACACACGCTGAAATACTGCACACACACACTGAAATACTGTACATACGAATACTTTCCTACACACACACACACACACACACACACACACACACACACACACACATATTAACACCATGGTCTCATAATGTGGTATAACGTGGTAATAAAACCAGAAACAACAACAACAACAACAACAACAACAGGTTCAGTTTAGCCAGGGATACGAACCCAAAAAGAAACAAACTATCTCTCTGTGTTATAAGGCTATCTAGATCTACCTCTTGCTTATACATCCTCACTCACTGGCGATAAGTACAGTCGCCAACGAAAGTCGCATCCACAGCTAAACTAGAGATGTATATAGATGGTCATCAGTGTAATTGGTTTGCACGAACGATGTAGATAATTATTCGTTCTTCGTCTCGTTAACAAGTCATACATACATACATACATACATACATACATATATACATACATACATAAATAAATACTTCCCACCAAATATAGCTATTAGTTCTTCTCATCATCTAACCATACATACATACATACGTGCATAATAAATATATTAAACCAGTCTAGAGTTCCCACGAGAGTCATGATTGAACTGTACTGGACTGAGTAGTTTAATAAGGTATAAACAAATCTCATTACTCCACCACACACACCACACACCACCACAGAAGAGAGTCAAGTAAATACAGTATATACTCTTGTTAATGTTTGTATATACTCCACCACAGAAGAGAGTCAAGTAAATACAGTATATACTCTTGTTAATGACTGTATATACTCCACCACACCACAGAAGAGAGTCAAGTAAATACAGTATATACTCTTGTTAATGTCTGTATATACACTTGGTGGTCGGTTGTTGGTTGGTTGAGGTTGTACCAATTATCAGCACCTCCTTCTCTCGCCTCGCTCTGTCTGCTGCCTCTGAACTCTGTCATCAGTGTTAATATTTCTCGTCTCGAGTTACACACACACACGCACACACACACACACACAATTACAGTTTCACCTTCCACTAAAAATCTGCCACTTTCATAAAAAAAATCCCTCTCACACAGATGTACACACACACACACACGCATGCACAAGGTAAAAAAAAGAAAAAAAAATATATCGATATTTGTGTGGAAATATAAGAGCTCAGTTGGCGGGTTTTCAAGGATTTAGGAGCCCCAGTCGGCGGGTTTTGTAGGATTTAGTAGCCCAGTCTTAGGGTTGGGCTCGGTGCAACATACGTCAGTGGTAATTCCCTATGATTGTGATAATGTAGTGGTGGTGGTAGTGGTGGGCTGAGGGGGCGGGGGGACAGACAGACATACGGGTATATGTGAATCAGACAAACAGACAGACAGACAGATGGACGAACAGACAGACAGACGCGTAAATGTGAATCAGACAGACAGACTGACAGAAAGGCAGACGGAAAAATGTGAGACAGACGGACAGGCAGATAGACAGACAGACAGACAGACTTGGAGGTTAACAGACTGATGGATAAACAGACAGGCACATAAAGAATAAAAGAAATAAAGAGGGACAGATAAACAAACAAACACACAGACAGACAGACAGATTAAGGAGGGAGATACACAGAGTAAAAAACAGGTAGGCATGTAAACAAACAAACAGACATACATTCAAGCAAGCAAAGACAAACAGACAAAACAAAAACAAACGGGGGGGAAGTTCACACAGACATACACACAGACAAACGAGAAACTCCAACAGGTCATTAAAAGTAAACGAAAAAAAAAGATAATAATAAAAATACTGAGAGAAAAGGATGGACCCGATTAAAAAAAAAAAAACTAATAAAAACAAGAGAGAGATATGATTAAAAAAAGAGAAAAATACGGGAGGTAATCTTCTCTTTGACAAAACTCAGAGAAGCGTGAAATAGCGGCGGATTCCTTGTCTGATGGATGGAAGTGAAGCTGGGAGTGGAGGTGTGGTTAGAAGTGTTGATGTGGTTTGTGGTTAGGAATGGTGGTGGTGGTGGTAGTGGGGGTATGACTGGGAGTGTGGATGTGGTGGTGGTTTGTGTAAGAGTGAAGGTGTGTATTGATGTGGTGGTGTGTGTAAGAGTAGTGGTGGTGTGTGTAAGAGTGGTGGTGGTGTGAGAAAGAGTGGTGGTGGTGTTGGTGTTGATGTTGTGGTGTAGGTAAGAGTGGAGGTGGTGGTGTTGATGTGGTGTATCTAAGAGTGTTGATGTGACATTAGTAGTGGTGATGTGGTTTGTTGTGGTTTGGAAAGGTGGCGATGGTGATGGTGTAACTAAAGTCTGTTTAAAACTTGTGTTCCGCTGTCCTCTTATGCTTAGATAGATAGATAGACAGATAAGAGATAGATAGAAATAGAGACAGATAGAGATAGATAGAAAGATATAGATAGAAATAGAGACAGATAGATAGATAGAGGAAAATGGATCACAAGTTTTGAACAGACTTTAGGAATGTTGATGTGGTGTTGTGTTGCATGGTGTAGGTAGCTCTAGAAGTGTTGATTGATGGGGTGGTATGGTGGTGGTTTGATTGGGATTGGGAGTTTTGGTGGGGTGTGATTCGGAGTGTTGGTGGTGGGGTGGTGAATAAAAAAGACTGATAAACATTATGAAGGATAACCAGAATTCCAGTAACCAAAACCATAAAAAGGATTACACGTAGGCCTACAATTGGTTCTGATATATTCTCAACAAACACAAACACGCAACAACAACAACAACAACAACAACAACAACAACACGAGTAACTAGAAACCACACCCGTGAACTAAAAAGATCACCCGTATTTATATTATTATACACTGATCCAAAATGAAAACAGAAGAGCAGTAATAAATAACAAAGAAACACAACTGGAATAATAATAATAATAATAGGATCCCCTGAAGCACTGCCTAAGTCACTCTGATAATATAATGAAACCCATGAAACTCTAGAGAATGCAACCCGTTAAATTACTTTACTACCACCACCACCACCACCATCACCACCAACACCATCACCACTAACACCACCACCATCACCACCAACACCACCACCACCACCACCATCAACACCACCACCACCACCACCACAAAACGTCAACAACAACAAAAACAGGATGTACTAGAGACCAAAAGACCACAAATCCTCCGGCAAATCTAAGCAATGAAATATCTTCATAAACTGATTTTGAAAGACTAAGGGAAAGTCACAAATATTTTAACCTCCTTCTCAACACTTGTAAGTCAATTAAGGCAGCGTGAATAAAATAAAAATGTATACTGTAATGTAAACTGTATACCCTGGATCCAAATTCAGATCCGGAACTCTCTCAAGGTGTTGCCTGTAACGGGCCACAAGTTGGGTAAAGTTTGAGGATTTAATAAGAAATGAGATCTGACTATCTTAAATATTTTATCTCATGAATCTCGCCTCAAAAAGACATTCTTGTATAACTACACACACACACACACACACACACACACACACACACACACACACACACACACACACACACACACACACACACACACACACACACACACACACACACACACACACACACACACACACACACACACACAGATTAATCAGTGTATCCAACCCTACGTTAATGATGATCGCCTCCCACCGACCAGCCGACCATCCCACCTACTCAGAGGCGATCACTCACCAACAACGGGTGTATATAGAGTGTCGTAATAATAAGGAACTCTGGGAGGGGGAAGGCAGAAGGTTGTCATTGGCAGGAGCACTGTTTATGACCTTAACTACCCCGAGGTGCTCAACTCCTGGTATCATTAGAATGGAGGAGGGAAGGTGGTGGGAGGAAAGGAGGAGGGAGGGAAGAATGGGAGGAGGGAAGGTGGTGGGAGGAAAGGAGAAGTGAGGGAAGAATGGGAGGAGGGAAGGAGGAGGGAGGGAAGAATGGAAAGATGGGTAGAGGGAGAAAGTAGGGAAAGAGTGATGGCAGGAGGAAGGAGAAGCTGATGGTAAA